>QNQO01002745.1:0-104225 GCA_003290165.1 Berberis thunbergii | reverse complement strand
ATGAGCAGCAATTTTTCTAGAGAGCAGGCTTTTTTAGAGAGCCAGGCCAGCCCAATGCCATCCATCATCCTAGAGATGCTGGAATGGCTTAATCTCTAGGATAATGAATGGTATTGGGCTGGCTTGACTCTCTAGAAAAATTGAGTAGCAAAATCTCGCATAAAGTCAGGCACAGAGAGGTTTGGACCAGGCATCCGATGAAGATAGCAACAAAGATCTTCTCTTGGAAATTCTCCATGGCTTTGGAAATAACATATCCACCATAGCTGTGTCCACTAAAAACCACCCTTTCTTGTGGGGGGTCCATGAACTTGATTAGGGGTCAAAATAATCGTAATCTAATGAATTTGGTTGAGTGGTTTTAAGGAGATACCTGAAGATGACATGACATGTTAATAGAGCTTATTCTGTGACTGGCTGAGATAAGCTTGGGTTGTAGCTTGTACCAACACCATGATCCATGGCAGCCTCATGTACCAACACAGTTTTTCTTCTCATCACCCTGCACAATCTCTTCCTTTGGTTTCTACACACTCATTAGCACAACCACAAGTGTTGAAGTGAAAATGAGACTTAGTTAATGTGATAGTTTTTTTCCAAGGCATGTGATTCCTATGTTTATGAGAATTTCATTTTCACTATTGATCACAAAATCAAATGGTAGATGTGAAGTGATACATCAATTTACCCAAAATGTAGGAATCCCCTCATGGATTCCCATGACATATGATTCTATGCAACCAAACACACTCTTAGTGAACCAGATATGTTGGTGGAATTATGCAAAGAGATATAAAAATGATTTCCGACTGTTTTTTCAATTTTTAGTTCTTTGAACATGGAACTTCATTCATAAGGTTATTGTCCACTCGTTTTTGTCAACAAAGGTGGTTATATGATTCTAGAGCTGGCTTTCTCAGCAATCATTCACCAAATTCATGCTTCGTTGACAGAATGGAGGGCTAGCCAAGAAAAAAAGCTATGTTTTGGAACACAGTTGGAAAACAAAACTATACTGGTCCAAGGTATATGAGGACTTGTCATCCTGATCTTATTATAGGTGTCCTTAAGTATGTATTTACTATGGAACTTGTCCATACCAGTTCATCGTCTAAGCCTGGGGAGATAGAGACCTGTGTTAATTTCTCCTGTAACTATCACATTAACTATCACCAAGTGCCCCTCCATACAGCTTGGTATATTCCAACGGGAAATTTGTCGGACGATGGCTGAAACTTTTGCATTCCTGTGGTACAATGAGTTGTATGTTAGATGTTAAGGGAATATAAACTAATAAGTCTTCCATGGCTGCCATGTGTCATGTCATAGAGAGGGGTGTCACTATATCAAATTGCATTCTTGGAACAACCCTTAAAAACAGTAACACTTTTAAGCTATAACAATTCACAAAGCAATTTTAACATATTTTCACATACAAAATGATACAGTTATTATCACCATGAATAATATGGTCCTACAAGTGATACTATTCATGATGACTAATTTATGTAACACTTTTTTTTTGTGTAATTGTTTTCATTTGCTTTAACTAATTTAGTTTTGACTTGAATTGTTTTGATGGATTGTAACAGCTCAAAAGTGTTACTATTTTGGGAGTTGTTACAAATATGTCAATTTGGTGTAGGTGCGTTTCCATTGCTAATAAGAAAGCAGTGGCAATTTTTTCTAGCTATGGTCTTTCCTTGAGTATTACTCTTCCAAATCCATGTACTGTTTTGAGGAATCTTCATAGACTAGAAATTTTGGCGCTTTATTAAATTTTCCCTAACCTCATTGCATCCATAGGCTAGAAGGATTTGTTAGAGCATCCAGATAGTCTCATACTGGCTACCGAATTGCACTTTGTAAGGTCTCTAAAGCCCAAACCTTCTTTTTCTTAGAGGATGACACAAAGTCTATCCATGTTATCATTTCTTTCTTTGCTTGATCAGCGTCCACTCCACTCTAAAAAATTTCACACAAATGCCTTGAATTTTTGTCTAGGACTACAATAGGGTGAGCAAAAGCCGAGTTCTAATAACATGCAACTCTAATAAGGAACATCCTTCCTGCATATGAAAGGAAGCAAGCTTTCCACGAGGAGAGTTTTTCCCTCTATTTGCATATAAGAAGAGCCACAATCATCATAACTTAAGTCTTGATGTAATAAGCGGAGGTCGCCAAATATTTACTGGTGGAGTACTCCACATTTAAAGTTCGAGGACATTGGTGATTTGATTTCGTAAGTGGAGATTCATAACAATGGAATAATGCACCATTTCTGATAATTTACTTGAGCCCTTTTGCCCTACCAAATATTTCTAAGCTATCCGCTAAAGCTCTGGGCAACTTTTCATCACCTCTTAAAGAGGGCCATGAGATCATCTGCAAAACATTAGGTGAGTAATCATAGATTTTTTGCATTTGTAATAAAAGCCCATATTCGTCTTTTCTTTGCTTTGACAATAGAATAACATTTAGAAGCTAAATAACTAGGACAAAAAGGTATGGCAACATTGGGCATCCCTGTCGAACACCTCTTTTTATCCTTAATATAACATTACAAGGCTTCTTTTAAATTGATGGAGTAATCGTCGTTGAGATGCAAACTTTCACCCCAAGAAATGAATATTCCTGGAAAACTCAATTTCTCCGTAACTTTAGAATATAATTTCATTCAATAGTATCATATGCTTTTCTCAAATCTACTTTTGCTGCACATCTAGGAGGCCCTTCATTTTTGTGATTTTCCTAAGTATCTCAAATCTAGTTTTGCTGCACATCTAGGAGGTCGATCATTTTGTGATTGTTCCTTAGTATCTCACATGAAAGCATGATGTTGTCTTGAATGTATCTACCCCCTAGGAAAGGCTAATTGGCAAGGAACTAACAACCACTTTCATCGCTTCCTTCATTCCGTTTGCTAGAATTTTTGTTATAGTTTTGTATAGAGCATTGTAACAAGAGATGGGCCTGAAATCTCCAAAAGTAGATGGAGTGGAAACCTTAGGAGCCAGAGTAATGATAGTGGGGTTTACTTCGTGCAAAAAGCTTGCTTGATTTGAAAATTTTCAGCACGAATTGTGTAAAATCTTCTCCTACTATTTCCAACAAAACTTGAAAAAATAGGAAGAGAAACCATCTAGTTTGGGGGCCCTATTGGAAGAGAAACCATCTGGTATGGGGCTTATCAGAGCCAGGAATCGCTAAAGGCTTCTATAATCTCATTTTCAGTCACCTGTTTCACCATTGCATCTGCCAAGTCTTGGGGAAAGTGTTAGGGAAATCTAAGACTTGAATAATTGCGGCTTCAAAATCACCCTTGTGTGGAGTTTTGTAGACTTCACCAAAGTAACTGAAGCACCCCGCTTCAATATCAAAAATTCGACAAACTTAACCTCGTCTCTGTTATAGTTACAAGAAATATTATTTATGACTTTTCTTTATTTGATAGAGTTATGAATAAGGAATGTGATTTCTCAAAAAATGTCGACATTTCACATTTTTTTTAAAGTTAACAATATTTCTTTCGAAATTCAAAATATTGATTCTTTTCATTAGGTCAATCTCAATTTTCATACATTTTAATCCGTTATAACCATAGCCGACCCCGAAAGTATCGGGAATGAGTTTCATGATGATGATGATAACCTTAGTTTAATATTAAAATTTTGTTATATAAGTGATTTTTATGCAATATGTAATTTGTATAACATTATGAGTCAAGTGGTACTCTTTGTGTAATATGTAAGAGTTTAAAATGCTTAAATTATAGGGTATTTTACACTTTGCTCCCTATTATACATAGCTAATTGATAAGTAGACCCATCATTAATCACTATTACAGTTATCCCCTTGACTAGCGGTAAACATCCAAAGACCGTCAAGGCACGCATGTATTTGAAATTAGTCATATTTGAAAGACAAAAAATTCCCTTCGTTGATCTAATGGCTGAAATTTAAAGTTGATACAAATGATCCAATGGATGAGATTAAAATCACAACTCTCATCCTATGGATAGCATTCAAATTACTCACTAGGAAATGGTTACACGGGACATGACAACTCAAATCTCAACTTTCTGACTCTTTGAGTGGTTACAGATTGGGGAAGACTTTCACTGAAGTTGGGGGAAGACGAATTAACCATTGGGGGAGAGGAAATACGAAGTAGCCATTGGGAAAGATGAAGTAGTCGTTGGGTTAAACCCTATTTAAAGTTGATACAAACCCAAGTTTGGAACTTAGGGTTTCATTGCACATACAACAATTATGAGTTTTAAATTAGTGATTTTGATTTCATTTGGACGTTTATGTTGGCATTTATTAATATTTGGAGGTGATCTACCTCTCGCACGCGTCTTCTGAACCAGGGGGCAATCTTACATTCAAACTTATTAAGGGGTTAAGTTACTGCCTCTATCTATTATAAGGGTAGAGAGAGTAATTAAAATTTATTTTTCTAGCAGGTTCCTTGCGGCCACTGTCATCAGTACAATCATACAAGTGAAGACTGCCCTTATTTGTATTATGTGTGTTCCAAGAAGGGTTGTAATGGAGTCTACAAGCTTTTGAAGTCTGAAACCCAAAAAGATCCAAATAGGATGTTCTTGGCCTGTCAAATATCTAGGCGCAAAGGGTTTTTTTTGCTTGATGAAGTTATTTTGAAGAGAAATGAAGAAGGTAGTTCAAGCTCAAAATATCATCAATATAACAAGCAAATTCAAGACTAACATGCCCTTCAATACTTGCAACAGTATCACCATAAAAAAACCATCAACAATATCAATACTTACATCACCATAAACAAACCAAAAGAAGTTGGTATGTTCCCCAATATATAAACAATATCACCATAAAATATTGTCTTAAAAAGTCTTCAAAACATAAGAAGTTAGTATCACATGTTTGGTGCTCTTGGCCCTCTTGGCCCCATAGGTTGATTGATCCATTGATTGTCCTGTCTTTCCCTGCCTCTACTAGCCTGGAACATTGGTGGCCTTATTGGATGAGGCCTTACTCCTTGTGCAAAGAACTGAGTTGGAAACATTGAAACATGAAGGTTGTGCATGGTTGGAGCTGTTGGCATTTCAGGCTGATTGAGTTGTTGTGAATGGAATGTTGGCATTTCAGGCTGATTGGGTTGTTGTGGAGGTTGACATGTTCCTCTCCCAGTTCCAAAACATGATTTGGCACCTATTTTCTTGTTGTTCCTACCTCTTCTAAATCTAGGTTTTGCTCTGGATGTTTGTCCACAACCTTGTGTTTGCCCCCTAGGAGAGATTTTACATGTTCTGCTGTGGTGACCGTCAAACCACACTTTCTGCAGCTTCTTGCTTCCTTTTTCACTTGTTCATCCTCATCCCTTCTTCTTCAGTATTTGGTCTCCAAGGATGTCTTTTCACTAGAGGTGGGAGCACCAAGTATGCAAGCTGCCACATCAAAACAATCATCATATATGCAAATAGTCTACATTGAATAAAACTATCAAACAATCTAATCTAAGACTGGTACTTACTTTTGCCCACTCTCTGATATTTCTAATACTGACTATGCCCATTGAGTAAGCCTCCACATATGCTATCACGGAATTGACAAGGACTACAAAATTTGCATAAAATGCATATAAGTGTGGGCAATTATTATATAAAGAGTAAACATTAAGTTTCATAGGATACTTACTCTGTCCATATGGGTTTGTGATTGGCTAGACAAACAACGCTATGCACATAGATGATGCCTGTCAGCTCCCATTGTCTACAATCACAATATCTTACACATGTCTTCACTCTCCACCTAGAACCACTGTCATTATGTATGACTGTGATGAAGCTATCAGTGGATCCAAATTGGCTGAATTGGTTCCTCATCTCCTTGAACTTTTCAATGAGCTTCTGAGCTCTAGGTATTAGTCTATCTATGTCCCAACTTCTTCTTTTGGCCCTTCTATCATACATAAGCCTCATCAGAAGCATGTGATACTAATCTATGAACTTGCAGACTGGCATTTCCCTAAGCTTGAGAATCCAATTGTTGAAGCTTTCACTTAAGTTGTTTGTGATGTGCTTTGAGCATACTCTACTTGTCAAAGTAAGTCCTGCACCAAATCTTCACATCCCTCACAACTAGCCACTGATGTGCTCTTAGATTACTTTTTTTCAACTCTTTCAAACTGGAGATACAGTCAATCTCCTTGTATGCCTAGCAGCTTTCCAACAAAGCCTCATCAAGAACTTACCTCCAAATCCAGCCTTTTTGAAGTTCTTGTACATGTGCTTGAAGCAAGACCTATGGTCAGATTCTTAAAAAAGTTGTTTCACTACCTCAATCAACCCTTTCCGCTGGTTAGAAATGAAAGTCAACTTCCCCACATGCATATTCAAGTGCATCTAAATGATGCTCAAGAAGTTAAACTAAGATTGGTAGCATTCAGACTGGCAAATGTAGATAGCCATTGAAAATAGACCATTGTTTCCATCCAAGCCTGTCACAGACAAGCAACAACCCCCATATTTTCTCTTCAAAAAGCAGCCATCTAACCCCACCAAAGGTCTACAACCATGCTGCCTACCAAAGATAGATGCAGATAATGCCACACAATCCCCAGTAAACCTATTATCATCATCATTTCTTGAACAAAAAGCAATGCTACCTGGATTTGCTATCAACAGTTCCATGCAGCAAGAAGAGATCTTCTTATGACTATCCTCATATGAACCAATCAGTTTGGCCATTATTTTTTGTTTTGCCCTCCAGCCTACATGGTAACGCACCTCAACAGTGTGTTCCTTCCATGTTTGTTTGATGAGGTTGTCTACTGTGAAGTTTGTGAAGTGTGTACTAATTATGGACTCACACTCCTTGGCAACAAACCTAGAATTTACCATTGGGTTCTTCCCATTATCAACACCTATACATGTGTGCTTGTCCCCCATGTCCTAAAACTAAGAATGTGCCCATCCTGGTTCAAGGTTGCATAGCACTGCCATTTGCAGTTTTCACCCTCACACTACCAGAAGTTTGTTAGGATCATTATTCTTTAACAACATCACAAACTTGTTCCTCACTGCATACTTTCTTAACCAGAACTTAGCTGCATCAACTGTGTTCCATTGTTTCCCAACCTCCAACACCCAATCATCTGCCTGCCTCTTATCACCACTCTCCTCACCATGATTATCAACAACTTCAGCAACAAATGCAGCATGCTCAGTTGGAGGTGATTGTGCATCATGTTCATTTTCAGTAGAATGACCTGAATGGTACTCCTCTTCTACAGGGAGGTTATCCAAATGTGCAAACTCATTGGCTTGAAAAGGACCAGCTGAATGGGTTTGGTCCTGTGGTTGGGCTGAAATGGACCAGCTGAATGGGTTTTGTCATGTGGTTTGGCTTGAAATGGACCAGCTGAATGGGCTTCTGCCTCAGCTTGGGACTGTGCATCATTGGTTTTAGGTTGAACAGAGGGGAGGTCATCATCAAGCTCTTCTTCAGACAACTCATCAAAGTTCTTCTTCTCTTTCTCAACTTTTGAATTCACTGACTTTCTCATTTTCTCATCTTGTGTATTGTCATCTATTAAAAAAATTACTTAGGGAGTCACCCACCTCATTGAGGAACATTGGATGGAAGAACTATAACAGTAAATCTAGGAGATCAACCTAAAGGCGACACTCTAATCGGATCCGCCTTAAGCCTGAAACCTTGATGCCAATAAAAAGCCTTAAACCTCACTCCCCAGATCAGATATCACTACACCAAAAGGCCAATTTAGCTACAGGGAGGTGGCCACGGCTCTAAACCGTTGGTTTAATTGCCACGGCTAAAAACCATAGCTATAACGGCCAACGGTTTAAAATCGTGGCTAAAAACAATACACCAAAAAAGTTGCAACAGTTTAAAACCGTGGCTATAGCTGCCCACGGTTTAAAACCGTGGCTATATCCACCAACGGTTTAAAACCGTAGTTACTAAAAATAATTTCGCGCTTTAATTGGAGGGAGATGTTTGGCGCTTTGGCGAAAAAGCAGACATGGGAGAGGAGACTGCGCTTTGGCGAAAAAAATTGGGGGAAAAACACAGTGGAGAGGAGAGCAGATTTGGCGAAAAAATTGGGGAAAAACTAAGGTTTTCTCCTTGCAGCTCCCTTTCTCTATTTTCATTTCGATCATCTTCGCTTCTCTTCCGAGATGGGCAAATCTAGCAAGAACTCTCAGGTAACACTTCTTCCCCCTTCTCTTGTATTTCTGATTCAATCGATCGATGTTCATGTTATCTGTTTCTCGGTCTTGTGTAGGTCGTTGCAGCCACCCCTGTTTGTGCAAAATCTTCAAAGAAAGATTTGGTTTGCTTTTTATCTTTCGATTCTTTTCGTTGCTTGGTTTAGAGTCTTATTCTTTTCGAAATGACACTGCTCGTTATGTTGATCAAGGGGAGGCAAGAGGAAAGGTAATGTGGTGCTTTTCTTTGCTTTTGATATGTAGTAAAATTTAGTTTGTTTGCAATGTTTGCCTTATTAGCTCTTGTTTTGTTCATGATATGTTTAGGTGCATTTGCTGTGTATTTGGAGCCATGGCATGCAGATATCTTTGAGTTTTTAGATCTTAGGAAGAATCATGGAAAGGTAAGATTTGTTGTGTTTGGAATTAGTTCTTTTTTTTAATATATTTTTGGTTAATTTTGTTCTAGTTTAATCTTTCACTTGAGTCACCACTCTAATTCACATTATCATTGTGTTTTCTCAAATCATTGTAGGAAGAACACTGAGCTCGTGGGGAGGTTAAGAGGGAAGAGAGCGCGAATGGGGAGGTTAAGAGGGAAGAGGAACTGGTTTTGAACGATACCCAGTTCTCGAAATTAGACGAGCTTCTTACGCAGACTTAGTTGTACACTCAATTCCTGCTGGAAAAAATGGATGACATAACATTTGTAAATTTTCAGATACCCATTTGTTCATTTTGGAGTCTGGTTTATGAAGTCAATTTATGTTTTTTTTATTAATTTAATTCGATGTGTTCTCAAGAAACAAAGAATAAGAAGGAAGAGCCCGAGCTCGAGCCAACAAAGGGAAAGAAAGGAGGTCGAAAGTGGAAAGCCATCTCACAAATAGGTAGTGTAAGTTGTTTAAATCTCTTTGGAGAGAATATTTATTGGGGCAGAACATTTCTTTTGAATGAGTGTTGTTATTAATGTAGTTACTGCAAAAAACTGTGTTAGTTAAAGATTCCGCCTTATCAAATTTAATCATGTTTTAGTTCCTCTTGATGTGGTAAAATGACTGAAAGTAATATCTTTTATTTATGAGCGAGGCTAGGGAACCAGGTTTTGGGATTTTTTCATTTTTTCGAGATTACCTGGTTGCAAAGTTTTCTAGCATTTTTGCTTATTTATATATGTGTTAATTCTACTTCATGTGCATTCATGTACTAAAACAATGATCTTGTATTGTTGCAATTTCTTATTCTGCTTGTAGAACTGGAAGATGTTTGATTAGAGGAACAAAACAAGTTTTAACTTTTCATGTTAGCAGTCTTAATGAAGTGTATCACATAATATACATGATAGCTTCTTCACGTTCTATGAAATGAACATGATACCAAACATTCTTTAAATACTGCATTGAATAGGACATACGGACGTTAGATTGGAGTGACTATCAATGTTCTCTACTTCAGTATGGGTGTTTTCAATTATATTTCAGCTTTTGGATCTCTGATGGGTAGAGTGGAGCTGCAAATTGCAGTTATGAGTTTCTCTTTGACAATTCTAATGAAAAGTTTACCTTCAACTACATTTTCCTTTTACATCGAGTATGTCAAAAGTAGTAAGCACACCTAAGTGGATGAATCCTTGAAAGTGTAGCCCCTTGACTAACTAAATTGAAATCAAATTTGTGTTTATTTATAGTCCTGACATTTCACTCAATATTGTCTCAAACTTGTGTGCTAATCTCCTTCTCTCTTTTCTCCTCTATTCTTTTCTCACCTTTTTCTCTATCGTCTAACAGCACCACCGAAAGAGAGAGCACAAACACTGAGAAGAAAAATCATGTCTTCTCCAAGCAAACGCCGAGAGATGGATTTGATGAAACTATAAAGTCTAATTTCTTTAATACTCAGTTCTTTTTCTTCTCTAATTGTGTGTATTTGATGTCTTTTTTAGTGTTTTAAAGACTGAATTTTTTTTAACCCTTTTTTGTTCAATCAATTAGGATGATGAGTGACTACAAGGTGGAGATGATCAACGATGGCATGCAAGAGTTCTATGTGGATTTCCATGGACCTAGTGACAGTAAATCATCAAAAATTTTGATTTTATGTTTCATCTTTGCTTTGTTCTTAGTAAAAATCTGATATTTTTGATGTGTTTTAGTCTCTGAGTAATGGGTAGTTGTTGTTTTTGAAGTTTTGTGTCAATTAATCATGTTGATCTTGAGTAGATGTTCAAAGCTTTGTGGGTATTTGATGTTTTGATTCAATCATGTTGATCACTATTGGATGCTTTTCTGTACTGGTGAGGGCAAAGTTATGGACTTTTCAATTAGATTGATTTCTTGAATTTTCAAAGTATGTTAAAGTCTTGTATAATACTAGAACCTCATTTTTAATCTAATGGTTTTGTGCATTTGAGTCCATGATAACATGGTCTTTTTGTATGGTGGCATCACCTGTAGACTAGTTGTTTACTTCATTTCTTCAATGTCCATTTTGCTTGTGGGTTGGATGTGGTATTTGCAGTTTACATAGAGGGATTGGTTTATTCTGTTAATGGGTCTTGGCAGGTCCTTATCATGGAGGGGTATGGAGGATAAGGGTAGAGCTCCCTGATGCTTATCCCTACAAATCTCCATCAATTGGATTTGTTAATAAGATCTACCACCCAAATGTTGATGAGATGTGAGCCTATTGAATCTTAAAACGCCGTGTTTCGGTTTTGAGTTAATTTCAAGTGGTTGTGATTTGTCTATCTACGCAAGGCGAAATGTTATAACTGAAAATGTTTCATTGGGTTTCAAATTTCATGTCAGGCTCTGTTTTTTGGATGTTATCAATCAGACCTGGAGCCCCATGAACTTCTTGGATGTAATTATGATGCTACTAATTTTCTACTAATTATGATGCTACTTAAGTTTCTATTCATGTAATTAAACGTGGTAGTCTAACTTGATCAGCTTGCTTGCTATAGCAAGCAGCTCTTACTAGCTTCTTGTTTCTTTGGTTCCTTTTCTTTTAAATTTTATGCAATGAAGCAAATAAAGCAAGCAAATAATTCTTGTTATGTCATATAAGCAAAAAAATTATGTTTAAATAGAGATCATATAAGCTAGTTTGAATCTGTTCTTTATTTTATTTTTTTGTACTTATAGTGTAAACATCTTTTCTTTTGTACCTCCCCTGTCTTGTGTATTCTTTGAAAGAGGTTGCATATTTTTCCTTCGCTCTTACTATGACTTAGGTATGAACTGGTTGATATGATGTAGTTTTACAAGCCCCATCATCACCAGCTGCTAAATGGTTTACTACAAAATCAGTGAAGAAGGTAAATTTGTTTGTGGTTATATGTAGCTTGTTGATACAGCAGGGAGGGTTTTGGAACTTATTTTGATATTGGAGCAGGTCAAGTATGCAAGCATTAACTTTATTCTAGTCATTCCCTGCTGGTTATGTAATGAAGTATTAACTTTATAAAGATAAGTTAACTATATCTGATTGGTTTTTTTTGTTGCGACATATATGTATGAAAACAAGACAAAATTTAAGGATTTATTTCCCTTATTAACTATCTAATTGGTTTTTTTTTGTCACTATGATAGCCCTTTTGAACAGAAACCAATACCAAAGACAACCTTCCTTGCTTATAATATTTCCATCATCTCCAACTCATAATCAATCAAAAACCATTAGCTTGTCGTCTTAACCCCCAATTCTGATTGTTCGCTCTACAAGTGTTAATACAAAAATATACAGAGTTTATTGTGTTGATAAAGTGGATAGGCTATCACAGAAAACCTATTTCACATGTACGACTGATTTATATGCATGGGGTGGTCAAGGACCAATAAAAATGTCAAAATTTTTGCACATATATAGGCTGTTCAAATTACAACTGGAGCGGTCTGAACTGCCCCAGTAGTCACTGAAATATGGAGATTTGTGCCTTGTACCTTTTTTCCTTGGTTTACTAGACTGAGATAATGAGGTCTAAGTATTGTAATCTCTTATTGTTGAATGATGTTATCTTTTTGCTCCAATCATAACAGTTTTATGTTATATGTTTGGATGAAAATGAGTTGTTTTCTTGTTTTGGTTTCATTGATTTGCTCTGTTTTTGTGTGTGGGTGTTGCAGTAAGAGATTGATCAAGCTTGTGTTATGTTCTCTTGTGTGTCGTTTTGATGTTAATATGCAGGGTTTTGACATTTACTTGAAGTATCTCGTTTCTGGCCAATGTGTTTGACAATTAGTATCCATGTTGTTGTTATCTAACTTATTGACGACTGTTCTTGGATAAAGCTCTTGATCTAATTTTATTGTAGTATTTGCCAAATAGTTGAACAATTAGTATCCATGCTTCAGGGTTAATTTTGAAATCCTTCAGTTGAACTACAATGTGCCATCTGCTGGAACTGTTTTACTGCTATTCAAGATTTACACAAAATATTGAATTTTGTAGGCAATTTCTACATAAGTTACTGAGAAGCTACCCACAACATTGATGCATGCACGAGCCATTGTTGACGGCTCAAGACATGCATTAAGAATTGGAGCTACTGTTTTGACAGAGTGGTTTGTCCTGATGCACTCTGTTGCTTTTTTTTTTCTTCTACTGTTCGTTTTTTTTTTCTTCTGCTGTTTGTGATTTGTCATATTCTGATCCATGTTCTTCCACATGACCTGCCTCGCAAAACAAAAAGTGAAAACTTTTCTAAACTTCTTAGGAGGTAATGTTGTTAAAGAATATATTTTAATTTGATGCAATATGCAATATAATTATGTAGAACTAAGAGCAAAAACCATGAATGGAACAATCATCCCGTTACTTGTTTAGTTCTAACTTCTAACAACAGTCTTATATGTTTTGACTCAATGGGTTACCACACAAAAATATGCAGCGATTCTATTTTTGGGACAAATGCTCGCACAATTGAAGAAGAAGTCTCAAAGAAAGTTGATATGTTTGCAAACATGCTTATACGAAGTGCTCAACAGTGCAATGAGGAAAATGTAATAATACCAGCTGGCACTTTGGATATCATTTCCTGCTTATGTTTCTACTTACCAAAGGCATGCACATCACACAATTTTGCTCTTCAAGTTACGACTATTTAACATGCCTTCTCAGTCTTTGTACTAGTGTTGCATATCCATTGCACTTTTCAATTATTTGGTTTGGAAAAAAAATTGTTTGTCATGTTCAAGGATATCTCGTGATCCTCATACCACTTAAAACATCTACAAAGAGAGGTGTACTCGTACACTCCATGTCCAGCAACACTTTTATAGTTGGGTGCCAATTGACTTCCTAGCTAATCCCATGGAGAATGAGTCCCTTTGTCTAAGATATTTTAGTTTTTCAAGGTGTAAACCTTAATCAAGTCTAAGAGCACACTTCTTCTTCTAAATACTCATGAAAAGAAAAGCACATTATGTACTCAGGTGAGAGATATTTCCCCAAAGTTTTCTAGGCAGAACAAGATTCTAAGCTAGCCGCCAGGCAATGTTAAGAGTGGAACTCTTCCTCTATGAGGAGCAAATGTCAATAAAGGAATCTGGCACCACTCAAAAAATTCAAAAGCGAGTCAAAAAGAAACTCTATAAAACCAACAGGGTTGAATGTTACAACAGCCTCTCAATAACCTGCAAATTGCAAGATAAAATAAATAACTAAATTGTTTGGAAAACATATAAGAAGATAACTAAAGGAAAAAGAATTTAGAGATATGCTCTTCAATAACAATTTAATGGTAAAAAGATCTCCTATGATCTTGGTTTTCATCTTTTGCATATTATTAGTAGTAGCTAGTGAACTCCAACCTATATGTGCCCTGAACTTCTCTCTGATATTCCTTATGGTACTAAATCAGATATCTGGTCCTTAGGTGCATTACCTATTCTCTACATATGTTTTGCAATGACCTTTTAAGTTGTTTATATGTGGAATTGTTTTGCATTCTGTAGGATGTTGTATATATGAAAATGGCTGCTCTAAAACTTACATTTAAAGCCTTTGTAAGTTGCTGAAACTCTTTCTTGAAATTCAATAAGTTTGATTGATGACCCAACTTTGTTATTATTGATTATAATAAGCATTTTTTTTGTTCAATTTAATCCTTATGTTCTGAATGATTGTTTTGTATATAAACACGTCAATGCTCATCTCCTGAAAAAACGTCAGCTCCCTAGCTTTGGATTCAGTATTACTGCACATAATAATACTTCTCTCAAAAGAAATGGAGTTTACTGTCTAGCTTACCTTGCCCAAAAAAAAGAGTCTACTACCAATTCCATGTGGCCCATCCTGGAACATCTTATTTATGTTTTGGCTATTCTAAATATTTTCATTGAATTGTACTAGATTGTAAGTGCAATGCATTAAATTAGGAAAATGTTGCAATTCTTTAAACTTGTGTTCAGCTTTTGGCTTTGCTCTGTTGAGATTATTATCTTTCGAAGTTGAAAGCGTTTTAATATACATGTTTAGAGAATGCATCTGAATGAAAATGCAATACAAGAGATTCGTGACTGAAATCACCCCATGTTTGGCGGGGTATTACTATTAATATTAGAACAATATAAATAATCAGAAACTAATGTTATTTACAGGAGTCTCTCTAGTTGTCTATTGCTATTAAGTTTAGACATGCTATCCATAGTAGCAGAAAAGGCCAGTTAGATTTTGACTAATTGATGCCCTTTAATTTCATTGCAGGAAATCTTGTTCAATGAGGACCACCCTCTTCTTTTGAATTTATCATTTTCAGTTAGTCTAAGCCTTCTCCATATGACTAGCTGTTGTCTGATGGCTCTGATTCCCTTCTACTTGTCCTTCCAATATTGCTTTGTGAGTTAACAGTTGTTTATTATGGGCCTTTAACCTTGTTTTTTTGTTTGGTTAAAGTACTATAGTTATATGCTACTTTACCACATTCTACTTCTCAAATTTTGTTATATTTTATTCTTAAAGCAGGTTACACTACATGCTATTGGAAACATCTCAGGAGAAAACCGTTCAGCTAATGATGCATTGCTGAATGATAATGCAGAAGAATGCCTTCGACATCTCATCTATGAGACAACAGCTAATAGTTCAAAGCCGACACCATCTGTTAGTATACCTCCTGCTATTGCATTTGATAAGTCAATAGCCTTTGCTCATAGTTATTTTTGTCTTGTTTCAATCAAATTGAAGTTGAATTGTTTGGCTAATATTCTAGATTAGGATTAGTTCAACACTTTTTCCAGGTTCTGAAATATCTGTGTTGCTGGTACATATTTCATTCTTAAACTTTTACTTAGTTTTTTCCCTCATAATAGAGGGTATATATTTGTTAACGTTGTTTTTTTTCTTCTTCCTGTTTTTCTCTCCATCTATTTAGTGTAGCACTGATGATTTTCTATATTTAGAACTTAAAAACGATAAAGTTTTCTCTTATGAAGTAAGGCATGTTTATAATAGGAAGTGTGTTTTATTTTAAATTTGAACTTTCTACTAGTAATTTTATTTGTTCAACATTTTAATCCATTTTCAATTGCCAAATATAGGTTGAATTGTCAAAAGGCTGCGATGCGCAGTTTGCGATTGGCTCGAAATCACTCTAGGTCTGAGCATGAAAGGCTTGTCTACGAAGGATGGATTTTGTATGACATTGGTCAACGTGAAGAGGCATTGGCTAAGGTCGAGGAGTCTATCTCCATTCAGAGATCATTTGAAGCATTTTTTTCTCAAAGCATATGTAGCAGAAACAAACCTGGACTTTGTGTCTTCAACTTACGTCGCCCAACTTCTGGAGCAAGCTCTTAAATGTCCTTCTGATGGTCTTACCCTTACAGATACAGAGCGGCAGGTAAGCTCAATGGTTCTTCATTTTTACTGTGTTCTGCACAACTTGATTTAATTGGAAGTGTTTCCTATCTTTTCCTATGTGATTACTAGATGTCCATCCTCTTAAGCCTGGTTTTGACGTCTCTTAAAGTTCTTGAATAAAGTCTTGCATATGTTTTATAAGATAGGAATCACTAGGCACTTAATTGTTTGATATATCATAGAAAAATCATATAGTTGAAAAAATTATTATGTTGGAAGAAATTATTTGTTTGTTGAGAGTCCTACGACAAAATGTCCCTTTTAAAGTTTCTCTTTTACAGTCTGATTAGGTGGAAGAAAACAATACTAGGGTAGATTGTCTCGAAAATATGGACTCCTATGTGTGGTTGTTTGTTGTATGAACAAGCTTGAATTAGTCAAGCTTCTCCTCACACTGAGTATTAAGTTCATGAAGAAGGATATAAGAAAGTGCACATGAAAATATGATTTGATGGATTTTGGGAGGAGTATTACGTTTAGGAATTTTGAATATGATAGAGCAGAAAATAGGTATCGTTTTCAACTTGGCCATTCAAGGATAATGTCTCAACTAAAAACTGAAGTTATTTATGAGACTCTGATCAAATAGATTACATGGAATTGTTAGCAGTATTTCTTGGCATTTCTAGTGTTACTAAACACTCCCAATTGATTAGAAAGTACTTGAAGTGAACCCCATTCGCCATTGTGTTTCATGCTCTGTTCATTATAACAAAGATTGCAGAAGTGGTTCAAATAACTAGCAATGTGTAACAAATAAAGAAGAGAAGATGGATCATAAGATACCCATTCCTGTCACAGTCAACCGGTCCCTTGCAGTAACCAAAACCTGGTTATTTGATTGTTTATTTCTAGCCAAATACCCCAAATCACGGCATAAAGACACAATGTCTTCCTCTTCCCTTATACTTGAAAACACCCAAAGCAACACCTAGTCATCACAAACTCTGCATAGAATAACATGTACTCCATTTTCTTATGATCTTTACAACTTTTCTTTTCACTTTACTACTTTAGAAATTTTTGTTGTATGCTAAAGGGGCTGTGGCAACTGTAGCTATTGGAGAAATTTTGGTTAGAGCTCAAAGGGAAGATGAATGCCTTAGTGGCATCAAGTATTGTGGCCCAGGGGACAAATATGCTTTTCTTTCTGATTTATTTGCGTCAGTTACTTGTACTACCCAACATGGGAATTTCCAAAGGCTCTTCTTGGATCTTACCGGAGTACATCCATGCCTTGATTTTCCTTCTGGATCAAAGCTTCTTGCTGGAGCTGTTCGTCTTGCAGAATAAATATATAGCTCACAACCACCTCATGCGCAAGCAGTCCAGGCAGTTTGCCCAGATGTCACCCTTTCACTCCAGCAATAGGTAAGATGATTGTCTTTGTCACTGTGTCTTAGAGTCTTTAGTTCGTGTTAATATTCCCAAGGAAACTACTCCTGTAAGACAGACCCATCCTAAGTTTTAGATTGGATGCCAGTTGAGAAAAGGCCAAACAAGCCTGAAGTTTGTGGAACCTGACAATTTTGCAAGATGATAGCTTTTTCCTAGCACTGAATTACATGTATAATGCTCAGGAGGTCATGGTTTGAAAGTTATCTATTTATTGATTGCAGAATTGTGCAGACATCCATGTTTTGTGTTTCTTTAGTAGTGACTTATAACAACTTAAAGAAGAATGTATATTAGTTCTTAAATAGTCATGTATTTTTTTCTGATAAGGTTTTATGACACTTCTAAGTTATAACTTAAACGAGTTTACTGACAATAGCTTCCAAATAAAATGTTGTCTTATTCATTTTGACATAAAAAATTTGCAATTTTCAGGTACCTTGCGATGGTTTTATATCATGCGGGTGACATGGCTGGAGCTATAACACATCAACATAAGGAGCTTATCATTAATGAAAGGTGCCTTGGTTTGGACCATCCTGATACTGCACACAGGTATGAACTTGTTTGGATTGTTTTTGAGATATTTATCATGGATATAATTACCCAATTGAACTGCGTTAATGTCGTGCAGCTATAGTAATATAGCCCTTTTTACCATGGCCTCAATCAACCGGAGCTCGCTCTACGTCATGTCAACAATGCTTATGTTAGGACTGTCTTGTGGGCCTGATCACCCTGATGTAGCTGCAACATTCATTAATGTTGCAATGATGTATCAGGATATTGGAAAGATGAATATTGCACTTCGTTACTTGCAAGAAGCATTAAAAAAGAATGAACGCCTTTTAGGTGTGGAACATATTCAAACTGCGGTGTGCTATCATGCTCTTGCTATTGCATTCAACTGCATGGGTGCTTTCAAGCTGTCTCTTCGGGCAAGTCCATGAGAATAAATGTATTGCATATTCTTTGACCATTTGATGTAATTGTATAATCTGGTCAACTGACAAATGACAAAACATGCACAGCATGAAACAAAGTTTGGCACATTTGATATAATTGTATAATCTTATTAATTACATTACTTTGCCTCTATTCGTTTAAGTTTGGCACATTTAAATTTTTATTTTCTATAAAGAAAACTTATAAGATGTAATAAAAAGTCATTTGATAGCAAAAAAAAAAAAAAATTTGCTACGGCTTAAAACTGTGGCTAACTATTGCAACGGCTCAGAGCCGTGGCCATGACTTGCCACGGCTTATAACCGTGGCTAGGACTGGCCACGGCTTAAAACCGTGGCTAAAACCTTTGCAACGGCTTATAACCGTGACTAGGACTTGCCACGGTTTTAAGCTGTGGCTAACATATATTTTTCCATGGTTTTTAGCCGTTACTGAGGATTTAGCGACGCCTCTACAGCCTACGGTTCTAAGCCATGCCAATGGGTTACCCCCATGGTTTAAAACCGTTGCTAATGGCCATTTTTGGTCTAGTGTATGAATCTCTAGATAGCATTTTTTTCACTTCTTCTTCCACTTGAAATCTGACAATAACATGTCTAGGATCTGGTGAACCCATTGTGAAGTGGCCAATGACTCCCCACGTTTTATGTATTGTTTCTCTGATTGCTTTAAGAGATGGTCGATAGCTCAAAAACTTTAGAATGATGACGTGCTTCTCAACATAACTTTCCAAGCGCATTGCATCCTAGGTTGTAAATGACAAAGCTGGGTTTCCTTCTTTTTGAAAACGCGTGCCTTCCAAAGGTTATTTATCAATGGAAAAAGTTTTTGCAAGACCCAGTGCTTACAAAAAGGAACAAGGTGGTTTAGGGACCACAACCGGTGATCCTCCATCTCCAATAGGAGGAGGAGCACCATGGCCAGCTGGGAGAGCCGCCATGTTCTAGGTCAATCAACCTAAGGGAAAAGGTCCAGATCAAACCTTATTCTAATCTAACGGGTGCAAAAAAAATCTATCAGGACTACCCTTCAAATCACCAAAATTGCTTCTCTAACCTTACCTTATAAAACCAAAATATAAGCTAATGCTTTATATAAATAAGGGAAAAACGATGGATTGGCTCCATTTATATAATAAGCTTTACGCTTTTAGTATTTAGGAAGACCTTGGCCAATTTACTAATATAATTGAAAAAATCTTTGGTGTGTTATATTTAGCCCTGCCTCTATGAAAATTTACTCGCTCTTAAAACCTGATGACATTTCTAGGCAGAAGAATCATTCCATCATCTTTAGAAGCTTTTAAAAATTGTTTAGACTTAAAAAAAAATTAAACCTCCAAGATGGAAGGACAACTTTTGGACGCCAGACCTTTATTATTACCTAAATATAATGATTACACACTATACATTGTGACTTTACCCATTTTTACTATAATCAAAAGTAATCTAAGCAAGGCCCTAGGTTGACTAGGCAAAGAATAGCCATTGTAATTCTAGCTCACCTTGTCTTCCTGCGAGATACTGGCAAGTGCATTAGCAACAACATTTGCTTCCCAAAAAACATGAATGCAAGTGCAATCCAAACTCTGGCTTATCCCCTTAATTTTCCTCCAAATGGACTTCAATTGTTGAAGGACCTTGAAATTTTCATAGAACCATCCTTTACAGGAAATAATCAATTTGCACCACAAAAATCATCACCCTTGTTTCCACACACAAGCTTAATCATTTTCACAGAGCCAAAAATTCAACTCTATTATTAAAACCTCGCTCAAAGAAACATAGTCCCGCCACGATGCATGAACCATCACTACCTCACAAAACAACACCTCCCGAAGTCACTAATTTCCTAGCAAGAGGTGGGAAGTCCAGAAGACAACAAAATGAGTTGTTCTGCCCATGTCGACTGGTCACGCATGCAGGCTAACGCAATAATAACCCCACTCGGGTTAACTGATATTCATTTAGGAAGAAGCCTATACGAGACAACCTTCAACCAATTCTAAACACAAATGATAATGTAATACGAGCTCCATTCTTTACCCCTCTACATTTTTTGATTTCGTTGCAGCCAAATCTCCCATAAAATAAACAATGGAGTCATATTATGGAAGGCACCCAATTTTGTAATGATGAGACATCAAACAATCATTCAATCATAGATGTACACGTGGTTGGAGAGCCTAAGGGACGACGGAGAGCATGGGGACCACGCCCCTATACAGACCGCACCACTGTCAGGAACCTGCTCCGACTGGGGGCAACCAACTAGTCATCTTGTATGATCTCACCTTCCCTACGTTCTAGGAGAAGATCATGAGAGCCCCGGTTCCAAAGAAGTTTCTTCCCGCCGAAGCTCAAGTTTTATGACGGAACATCAAATCCGTCAAACCATTACCAACATTACCATCACGTGATGACGCTTAAAGAAAGTTCAAAGGCCACCTTGTGCAGAACTTTTCCTACCAACCTGAAGAAGGTTGCGCTGACACGGTTCCATAGTTTTCAGCCAAGATCTATCGATTTGTTCAAGTCTTGGCGAAGGCGTTTTTCACAAGATTCATAGGGAGCCAGTGAATTAGAAAGGGGACACACTACCTACTGAGTCTCAAACAGAAGCTGGGTGAGACCATTAGAGAGCATGTCACTCGTTTCAAAGACGAACCGACCTGATCGACTGTTGTAGTGACAACATGTCGGTAACTGCCTTCACCTCTGGCCTCCGAGGAGGTCAGTTCTATAAATTCCTCACCCTGGAACTTTCAAGGGATATGGCGGGCTTACTAAAAATGAGCAAAAAATACATCACTTTGGAAGAAATGTTGGTCGCCGAGAAAGAAGGCGAAAATGAGGCCAAGTAGACTCCTCATGCCCGAGACAGGGGGAGGAAAAGAAGCACGAATAAGATAACATCTCGAAAAGTAGGAAGAGTGACAACAAGATCGGGCCTGACAAGCCCAAACCGGACAAGGCCACCAACTACATCAGCGCAAGGTTTAGTGAGTATGCTCCACTCAACTTCGGCTTGGCCAAAATCCTCTCTACCATGAAAATTTGGGGGGACATCAAGTGGCCCCCAAAGATCAAAGACGATCATTCTAGGCGTGATAAGAGCAAATATTGCGCCTACCACAAGGATCACAACCACATCACCCAGGACTGCCAAAGTCTCACGAACTAGATAGAGTGTAGGGTTCGAAGGGGAAGATTCAGAGAATTCATAAATTCTGAGGAAAAATAGCCCCAAGAGCAAGAAGAAGTGGCCACAAAGGCCGAAGAAAAGGTTGCAGACGTTATCTACATCCTCATAGCTCACACCACGGGCCGGGAAAATCTAATCGGTCAACGAAACAGGCAATCTGGGAGATGCAGACATGTTCCCACAATGGAGACCGCCCACTCCAACATGCCCGAGTGGAACACCTAACCCCGGGCGTGACATTCACCGTGTAGGACATGCAAGGGGTTTATTCCCTACACAATGACGCCCTGGTTATAACAATTGCCATATCAAAATGAGGCGTCAAAAGGTCATTGGTGGACATCGGGAGTTCAACCAATATCCTGTTCCTAAAAGCATTTTGCATGTTGCGGCTAAGAGAAGAGAAACTAAAGTCGAACAACCAGGTGATGGTTGGTTTCAGCGGCGCCCAAAGTTACTTGGTCGGGAGCATCAACCTACTCGTGGGAACAAGGGAACTAGTGAAATTCTTCATGATGGAGGCCCTTTCTGCATATAATATAATCCTTAGGAGACCTTGGCTCTACCAAACGGGATAATGGTTTCCACATGGCACCAATGCCTCAAATACCCTGTCAATGGAGAGACATGAACTATCAAGGGAGATCGGTCTTCTGCCGGAGAATTCCATTACGTGGCTATGAAGCTATATGGTAAGTAATCACGATCGGCTCAAACCTTCCAAAAAAATATGGACCAACAAGCCTAGGGCTTACTGGTGAGGAGCGACGAGGGTGGCATGTAACAATTTTTTAAACAGATCAATAAAGGTAATCTCTTTAAAAAAATGACTTTACTCCACCCTTAATTCCTTCTACAGGGAAAGGCTTGATTCTTATACGGGGAACAAAATGGTGCACAAGTGGCTAAGCCTAGCCCCACCAAAGACAATAATGGCTCGCTGCATAAGTGACCTAGTTCGCCTAAGGATCTGAGGTATGATACGACAGGTCCAGCTCGGTCCTTGGACAAATCACCACCCACCAAAGCCTGATCCCAACACTAGGACCAAAATGGAGCATAAACAACCAAGCCTAGTCCTTTTTAGGACAACGACAACTTCCAACATCAGTGACGTAATCCATCTCAAGAGCCAAGGTAGCGCAAATGTAGTTTGGACCCAGTCCACGGACAGTCTGTCGCAAGCAAGCGAACCCAGTCCATAGATAGTTCTCCGCAAATGGACGAGTTCAATCCATGGACAATTCACTACTCTTAAGATAGCCTAGTCCAACCTCGGGACCACGAGGCACACATGCAGACCGGACCTAGTCAACCGCAAGCAGGTGAACCCAGCCCCAAGAGAGTTTTCCGCAAGTGGGTGAGTCTAGTCCTTGGATGACTCACCACTCCTAAGATAACCTAATCCGACTACAGGGATCGAATGTCGCACAAACGGCAAAGCTAGCCTCACTCAAGACCATGAAAGCTTGCCATACAAGTGATCTAGTCCATTACGGAGCCAATGTATGACACGTTGGATTGAGCCCAATCCATGGATAGCTCACCATTCAAAAAGAGTCTAGCCTAGACATGCATAACAAACTCCTTCCCAGTAGGTCCTTTTAGGATTGAACCAGAGGAATACAAGAACCTAGCCCATTCAGGCAGGGATGGTTCCTCAACAACTCAACTTCTTTTCAAAATTGAGGTACATTATGAAGTTTAGCCTAGATAGGCGTAACAGACTTCGTCCTAACGCAGGTCATTTTCAAGACCGAGTCAGAGGAATACATGGACTTAGCCCGTTTGAGCATGGATGGTTCCTCAGAAACTCACCTACTTTTTAGGGTTGAGGTTATTATGAAGTCTAGCCTAGACAGGTGTAACAGATTCCTTCCAAGTGTAGGTATTCTTCATGACTGAGCTAGAGGACTACAGGAGCCTAGCCCATTCAGACAAAGATGGTTCCTCAAAAACTCAACTCCTATTCATGATTGAGGTACATTATGAAGTATAGGCTAGACAAGCCTGTAAGACTCCTCCCAGTGCATGTCCTCTTCAGGACCGAGCTAGATGAATACAATGACCTAGCCCATTCGGGCAAGGATGGTTCCTCAACAAATCAACTTCTGTTCAGGATTGAGGTATATTATAAAGGCTAGACATGCTTGAAGACTTATCCTAGCCCAAGTCCTCTCAAGGACTGAACCTGAGGAGTACATGAGCCTAGTCCGTGCAGGCGAAGATGGTTACTTAGCAGCTCAACTTCTGTTCAGGATTGAGGTATAACAAAAGGCCCAACCTATATAACAGCTCAGCTCTTGTTCAGGACTGAAACGTACTATGAAATCTAGCCTTCTTATGGATTGAATAGAATATTCACAAGAGTCGAGCCTGTTCAGGCAAAAAAGGTCCCTCCACAACCCAACTCCTATTCATGATTAGGGTTGAAAGAGAAGGACTAGCCCTGATGGGTGGAGACTACTTATCAGCTCAAGACTTCTCAAGGGTTAAGCCAGATAAATACAGGGAGTCTAGCCCATTCAGGCAAAAACAACTCTTCCGCAACCTAACTCCCATCCGGGAACGAGGCGTATTATGGGATCCCAGACCAGAAAGGCAGAGGCGTTCGCACTTAAATTCATAGTCCTCCTCAAGACAGACAAGGTTACTGGTATACAAACCTCAGCCTAATAAGAGATGGTTCACTAGGCAACCTAATCTCTACAAAGGTCTTGTACCAGTATGGAAGTACAATTTTCAGCATGAGGACAACTCTTACGTAGAATCAACTACTATAGGATACAATAATCACGTCACTAAGGAAGCACGCCCAACACAAACAAAGGTGACTATTCTATAACTTAACTCTCATAGTAGATTAAGTTTTTACTATTAAAATAACATGCTTAAACAAACAAACAAAGGACTTCGGTCAAGACTGAAACCCTACTTCGGGTGGAGGTAGATATCGCCTACTCAGCCTATTCTAAGCAAAAATTGGAAATAGCAAGTACGACAACTACAGACTCAAAGATAAAGATGAACAAAGAAGGAAAATTTTTCTCATTGAAAAATTCTATTACCATCATTACAAAAGTCGCTCATTAAGCAGGAATAGAGTCGAAAGCAGCTTCATAGGTAGCATAGTCTAAAGTAGGCTCTGGAACAAGAGGATGGGCAGTCGTCTCCATGACACCTGAACTGGCTTTAGGGCCACTTCGCTGGCTAAAGGAAAAATCATTTGTCTCTTTGAACTGAGCATAAATGAGAGGCCGACAAACAGATAGATCCTAATCTCTGTAGTGCTCCTGGATATAATTTATCAAGTCCATCCTTCCATCAGCAACATCACGAACCCGAGCTTTATCAATAGCCTTGTGGAGTTTCTTTTCTTTAATTTCCCAATCTTCCTTATAGTTATTCAGCTCCCCAACTACTTTGGCAGACTCTTTTCAAAGACCAACAGCTTGCGAGCCACCTCATCAAAATGAGCGCACTCGGAGTCACACTCTTGAGCAAGATCATAAAGTTGCATATGAAGGAACTCTTGAAGCCCCTTTAGGCGAACCGCTTTAGCGAGCTCACTGACTAGCGCATTCTGGGAGTTGGAAGCAAATTCTCGACATTCAATATGTGCATAGGAAACACAACGTGCTCATCTTTGCCTGGTCGACAAATTTTGTCTCCAAGGTTAAAGTTTATCCTGTACAGATTCCACCTCAGTACCCACCATGCCAGCATGGGTCTAGTGAGCGAAATCCTGATTAGAAAACAACCTCGGATATAAACAATAAAGCACAACGAAAAAACTAAGTGGGTAAACAAACGAATATTGTCAACTTACTAGCATCAGAAGCTACTGACTGCGAGTGATGTGTGCCTCCATAGCTACCTTCTCCAATGGAAGATGGTTGGCCAACCAAGAGAAGTTCCTCTTCATCTGATCAACAGTGGCAGCCTTGTGATCAACTTCAATATACACCCAGACGTGGGAAGTAATCCCGACCTTAGTGTGAAGAGCCTCGAAATCAGGGGCCAATACCGTCTCATCCCCGCACCTTTTAATCAAGAGGAATCATCAACCTTTTCCCCATAGTCGCAGCAGTAGAAGGATGTTTAGACAAAACTTCAACTCCCAGACCCATGGAAGGGTCACAGGCATAACTCTCAAAAGTGGATTGTTCTTCCGCAATAGACGGGCTAGGAGAAGCAACCTCCGACGACGGTCATTCCTTTTCCATCTCATAATGAGCCAGGGCCCCTAGCGGTTGCTCATCAATGGTCAGGTCCACAATGTCTCTCTCCCCGCTATGGGAGTAAGCAATCACTCCAAGGTTTTCTTCTCCAAAGGGCTATGCATCTTTGGCACCTTATTCTTCCGAGACCCGAGTGTCGGCGCTTTTGCACCTGAAGAAGAACTGATAGGCACAGAAGGGCACGCCTCACGTCACTGGCCTTACTAGAAAATAATCCACACTGCTTAATATTATCCGAATGAATAACTTCCAGAATAGGAATCAGTAGCAGAGCAAGGAAGCTAGCTTTCATATTCTCTTATTAAGAAGAGAGGAGGGTAAAGTCGGGCACCCTAATCAACGACAGAGAATGAGTCAAACACTTAATGGAAAAATAAAAAATAATTTATGGGGGTCCCTAAAGCGGCTGATGACTTTCAAGCCATCAAAGGAGAAGTACTCAGACTTCGCAGTAGCGAAAAAATAGTACATTTGCCAATCCTCTGGATCCTCGAATTGGCCAGTCAGACAAAGAGGCCTTTACACCCAACATATACCTCGTCAACATATGGATTTCGGCGTCTTTCGCCCTAATCAGAATAATGACCAGAACGCCCTACCCGCTCGACATTATCTAAGCCGAGGCAATGCCCAAAGAGTATAAGTAATGCCAGATAACATTAGGCATAGAGAAGCACATGCAGCCTCAAACATGGTCATGTACAGGCAGATGTGCCCCTCGACAGAATAGAGTGACAATCCCCTTTCATAAGAAGCGACGCTTCCAAATCATTGGGGAGTTCGTATTGCCTACAAATGGTAGCCATGTCCTCTTCAAACAACAATGACTTTCTAGAAGAAGTCTAAGCTTTCGTGATGCCTCCCTCTCGAGAAGTTAAGATGCGCAAACATGATTGAACACGAACCCAAGCTCATCAGGGCTAGAAAAACACAATATGGAACGAAGAGGAGCTCTGAGAAGGTAAATGTGAAAACTCTCCCCGAAACAGGCTTTTGGAGCGAAGGGGATACATTTACCTAACCGCTGCATAAACATTAAATGCGATGCAACAACTGAAAGATGCCTAAAATATGCCATCATGGCATACCACAAACCCGTACATGATATCAAATAGTGGCCAACACACAGACCCACTAATTAGAGGGACTAGCTGATGATACATCAAACAATCACTCAATCATAGTTGTACACATGACATGGACTAACCCTAGCATGTAAAAGGCTTCCACGTAGTTCCAAGCGGACCCATGCACAATACTACTATTCAGCCCGTAAGTCAGGCGCCGAGGGCTAAGACACGCCAGCCCCAACGACACGGGTCTTAGGGTTTGGCCTATGGGCCCGTATAGTGAATCTCATAGCTGTCACAAGCCTGAGATCTACTCGCATGAAATCAACTCTAGCCCAATCAAACATTGTGTCCTAAATAGAACCAAGTGTCGAACAACTCATTCATGCACAAGTAAGATCTTATGCGAGATCTCCTCACTCCATCACGCCTTCGATTGTAGGGACCGTTTGGGAGAGAAAATTCACTATATGAGTAGGTAAAATGAGAAAGAAGGGTACGCAAGTATACACACTACAATTTTACATACAGTCTTCACTCTTTCTCGAACTGTTATCAAACTTAAAAGGCATCGGAGTACCTTTGGCTACCACAGTGGTGGTCTTGGGCTTAATCGATGCTCGTTTTTTGTAGGTTGAATATCATTGAGATCAACGAGGACAGATCTGAACACATCAAGTATCCTTCTCAACTCGTCAAAACCAAACTCATAACATAGAATATACTTTACTTTGGGTGGTGAAAATGGATCCTAAAGATAGATTCAAAGTGAAGCCACAGATTCAAAGTGAAGCCACACTCTTCAAGTCAACTGACTCTTAATGAACAAATGTTTTATTGATTTAAAAGATGGAGTCCTGCAACAGGAACACTTAGATGGCAAACTAAAACATATCTGCCTAGCATTGCTATCGATAGGGATGGCCCCTTGAAGATTCTTCCAAATGAAATATGAGATCTTGGACGACAAAAGAGTGAGCCAAAGGTGTTCAAAAATTTTGTGTATATCCGTTTTGCATCTCATAGCCTCATACTCAATATACACCGTAAAATCCCTACTTATTTCTTAATTTAAACCTCTGGTATAGAGGGGAAACTTTGAGATGCCAGATCTTTATTACTCATCCCAAATCGGGATATAACTCACAACGGCGGTACATTACAACTTCACCCAAAAAATCACAAACAATAAAAATTAACATATCCTAATATAAGTTGCTCCGTTCCTATCTAACCTGACCAAACCCATGGTTCTTGCTGGAAGATTGGATGCATCAAAAGAACAAGATACCCCTTCCCTTTGTGTTTTTCCTGCCAAAGAATCAGCCACCGCGTTCGCCTTTCTATAAACTTGTGAACAAAAAACCGCCTTACCACTAATTTTCCTATGAATCTCACTTCAAGTATTTTAAAAAAACCAAGTAATCTTGTATTCCTCATAAAACCACTCCTGATAAATGCTGAGTCACTTTGAACCATCACCTTCCTGAAATCCATCTGATCACATATATGAACTCCCTCAAATAATGCAAGCAATTTAGATCAATTATTCGAGTCATCCCCAAATATCACCTGGCGAGCTACCAAACAAGTTCCCCACTCATCACGAATAATAACACCTCCGGTCACTCCCTTTTTTATGGATGGACCATCAATATTCAACACAACAAAACCGCTCAGAGGGAACTCCCACAAGACCAAACTGTTGTTTCTACTAGATGAGGGCAACATATTCAGCCCAAGTGTTTGCAACAATCTGTTGTTTGCACTCCCCTATTTTGGGACAAAAAAGGTTACTCACTCATTGCAACCATTGCCTAACCGCCAAAGTAACAAAACTTGCACTAGGGCAATCGACCTCATAAATACCTATATAGCTTTGTTTTTAGATCTCCGAATTGACGAACAATGGCATCATGAAGTAAATCATGCCCTCTTGCGATAAACCTTTCGTTCTTCAAAACCAATAGAGAGAAGAGTTGAAATCGCAGCTGGTCTTCTCAAGTGCAATTCGAAAATGAGTTTCAAATGATCCCAAACCTTCTTTGCCAACATACCTTCAATGAACAAATGTTTTAATTATTCCAAATCAGGTTAAGAACAACACCAACACCGAGATGCAAAGCTAAAACCACAACGTAACAACTCACCATCCTCTAGAACACCTCTATAAAACACTTAACAAATAAAATTAGAGATCTTTGAAGGAAACAAAGGCTACTAGATCCTCTTAAGTAGCTGGGAGACCTCACCTTTCACTCTTAGTAAATTATATATTAAATGGGTGGAAAATTGACGTCACTGCTGTGGAACCAAACACTTGAATCGTCACCATTAGGATTTCCCTTGAGTCTATCTTCATTAATTCTTTCACAACATTCTGACAATCTAAATGAACCATTTCAAAATCACTTGCCTTAACCTTGCTAATATCCAGCCACCTTCCCTATTCGAGCACCTCAACCGATCTAGAGAAAACCATTGTATTGTTCCAGATGTTATAAAAAACCTTGTATTCCTCTCCCAAACCGCCATGTGGAATTAACCATCAAGAGTTCTTTGAGCTTCATAAGTTGTTTCATAAAGGGGATATCCCACTCTTTTCCACTTGTTTAAGTAGCAAAACTCCAGATTTTCAGTACTTCCTCCTCATAAACACTACCCAACGGGAATTAAGATTTAACAAGTTCCATATAGATTTGAGTCGAAAAGTTTTTACCACTTGAACTAAATTGCGCATACATAGCCCCCTTCTTGCCGATGGTAGCTGATCTTCCAAGGCCACCCACTTCTTCCTCAGTCTGCCTTCACGGTCGCTCCAGAAAAATTCCGCTAACTATTTCTGAATTCTCTTTTGGACCTATTGTGGGTCACACATTGCACTAATCAAATAAATTGGAATAAAACCGAGCATGTGCTTAATTAAAACCTGTCCACCTCTTGAGGATGGTACCCAACAACTCTTCCCTAAATTTTAGTTATCAACTCCTCAATGTAGATAACTTTGCTTAGCCTTTGAAAGATTAGAACTTCCAAGGATTTCATAGGTGACCCTTGAAATTGAAAACCTATTTATGATTAACTGCTACTACTCGTTCTGCTGAGGCCTTATCTTCCGGCATAAAGGAACTTTACCTGCGTTGGTTTTCTATCGTGAGATCTTGCAGTATTTATCCAACAACTTGATGCAACCAATCACAGACGATTTCCTTCCATTTAGAAATATCATGGTGTCATTTGCAAATAGCAGGTGTGTAATACGCGAGTAGGCTCTTGAAATGAAAATAACCAATCTCTTCTCTGTGGAAAGCTTTTGTGAGGCCCTTGTGGAGAACCCATGAAACAATAATTAATAGGGAGAATGGGTCTCCTTGATGCAGACCTCTAGATTAGGGGTGGGCACGGGACGGGATGGGACGAGATATACCCATCCCGTTCATACGGGATCGGAACGGGACGGGATGGGAAAAACCTCATCCCGACCTCGTCCCATCCCAAACGGGTTCGGGACGGGACGGGATCAGCGTGCTAATCTTGAGAATTGTATGATCAAATTGATAGTTAAGCAATTAGGTTCAATCTAAACATCAAATTGCTACAAAGTTTTTTTATTCTTATTTTATGCGGCATCTTTATTGAAAATGCTTAAAGTACAGTTGATTGATTTATAAAATGATTAAGGAATAAAATATTCTATTTTTATGTGTAATAGTCACATAATTGTGTTGTTGCAATCATGCATTCGAATCAAACAGTGTTCATTGAAAAAATTCAAAACAAAATCAATTGATTAACTTAATTGAATTGGACAGGCAATCAATAGAGCGAAACTGTCATTGAACTAGGTGGGTTTAGAGCAGACTCCAACACCCAAACAAATTGGCCCAACTTGTATCAGGAAATGTGGGTTATCTTTCATGCTGTACAATGCTAAACTCACGAATTTGAGGCAGTTTTCTCGCTATTTTCTATACGTTTTGCACACTATCCAGCAAGCATCTTCGTATGAAAATTTAGTTCAAAGTTGTTCATTGATGCACCATCCATGTAAATATATAATGTGAATAATGGACAGGGTGAATAATGGCCCTAGTGTGCACACCATGAACAGAAGTAACAACATACACCATAACAATCTGTAACAACATACACCATGAAATAATTAAATAAAAATACTAATAATTAATATTAATAAATTAGTTCGGGATGGGACGGGATTGGCGGGATTGAAAATCTTCATCCCATCCCATCCCATTCTAGATTGGGACTGGACGGGATCGGGATGAAATTATTCAATCCCATTAAGACCCGAAAAAATCGGAACAGGACGGGACGGGAACGGGATCGGGATCGCGGGATGGGATGCCCACCCCTACTCTAGATGACTTGAAAAAGCCCTTTTAGACCCCTTGCAGAAGTTGAAAAATATATTCCACAATTAGAAAAAAAAAATAATCCATAGTTGTCCTTCCCTCTCAGAGATTTAATTAAAACAAAGTACAAAAAATCTACAATTAGAGATGCAATTGGAAACATTGTAACATACTTTGTTAATAGGCGAATCTGCTCAGAATTGTAAATAGGAATGCCCATTCTATCATGTCTTTAACTTTTTCCATGCCAATTTTGAGCACGACATTGCCACTAAACACTTTCTTCTCAATATCCTTGACTAATTTCTGAGCCAACCCTATATTTTTCTATTATAGATGATCGTCCTCTCACAAAAATAACTTGTTCCTGAGACAAAATTTCTGGAAGCAAGAGGTCAGTCTATTGAATAGCAGTTTACTAAAAGTTCTATAAATAACATTGCAAAACCAATGTGTCTAAAGTTCGGAAATGAACCTGGCAAATCAACCTTTGGATAAGAGCTACCAAATTCACTGAGAAGCGTGCCTGGAAATGCCTCACCATTGAGGAATTCTATTACTGCCTCCCATATGTATGCCCCTACCACATCCAAACATGTCTGAAAAAATCCAGCCGTAAAACCATCTGGGCCCGAGGCACTGTTCTTCGAAAAACTAAATATAGCATGCTTCACTTCTTCCATCGTCAACGATTTTAGAAGGCCATCACACAACATATCTGAAATTACTACGATATATAATCCAAGAACTCATTATCCTCAACCAAGCCACCCTGGGAAGTCTGTTAATTCTGAAAGAAAGAGTTAGCCTCAACCAGTATCTTTTCAGAGTCTGAAACTTGTCTACCAGTGGGTAGCACAATATCAGAGATCACCCTGCGTTTTAGACAAGGTAGATATTAAACTTAAATATCTTCTTGAGCTTTAATTCGTTGGAACATGGATGTTTTGGCAATGTGTTTAGCAGACTTCAGATGTTGGAAGATGAGATGTAGCAATGGGAATCCATTTTGTTGGCAGGTATGGAGGAAGTAGGTCGGGGCAATTGAATCCGAATGTCAATTGGGATATCAGTATTGCCAACAATCTCATCAGGGTCAGACTGAATATGGCTTTTAAGCAAGATGAAATGTATTGGTTGCAAAAGTTCAGAGAGAAGGAGATTATGGAATGAGATGCTATTTTGCGTTCGTGAAGTCCAAACAAAAACGACATCATTTGCCCACTGGTAGACAAGTTGCAGGGTGATCTCTAATTTACCTCCTACACAGGGTGATCTCTAATATTGTGCTACCCACGTGGAAATGGAAACCGACATCATTTGCCCATAAAATTCAAAATTTACCTCCTACACCTGCATTGGAAGCAAACCCAAGTAATCTAATTTTACAACCCACTTTTGAATAAATGCTCGCCTCAATCATTGGTTCCTGGATCATTAACAATTTCACCTTATGTTTCGGTCATCATTTTTTAAAGCTTGTTCCCAACTCCATGCGCATTCCAGAACATTAGATTATCAATCATTATTAACCTAGGAAGAAGTGACATGTTGCCTAGTCGTATGGCATTCGCCCGAAGGGATAGCGACCATGACTTTCTTATTTGTTTGCTACCCATTTTTCCTTTTGATTGGGTACCCAATTCCATATCTCTAATCATTGTAACTTGTGAACCAACTTCTGACTCGAATTAGCTTCCTGGCTATCAACACGAAAACATTCAAGGGTGTTAACATTTATTTCTTCTTTTTTCTGCCTGCGACCTGGCAACCCCTAATTGCTTTATTTTTTCAAATCCACCTCTAATTTAGACTCGTATCCAGCTTCCTTACTCTGATCCTACATGGACACTGGAATCGTTTTGTTTGACACTGAAACCTACTCATTTAGATTTTTTATCATCTTATTCTGCCTTACTACGCCTAGTTCAACCCTGTCAAGAATCACAACCTGTTCCTGCACATTTTCTCCATGTTCTAGCACCCCAGTACCATCTCCATGCTCTACCAGTTCAGTAAAAACCTCATGATCAAGCCCAGCCCTAGAGCTTGCATCTCCTTATCTTCCTCTTGTACTGCCTAAATTTCCTTCTCAATGCCACTAATAGTATCACCGCATTCCAGATAATCTTCCCTAAATTTATCCAACCGTTTTTTCCCATGTTACAGCCTCTATAGCCCCCAAGTTCTCCACTTTTTCAACACTTTTAGAACTCATCAAATTCGTTCCTTCCTTCTCCAATTCCTTATTTAGTCTTATATCATCTTTCGAATTGTATATAGCCATTACAACGACTTCCACCATGGTTTCAAACTCAGCCAGTACGTTATAAATATTCAAAGTGAAGCCCTCTTCCTTGTGAGATAGATTTGATTCCTCTGTGTTTTTCATTGACTGCACGCCACTCTTCCCCTCCACTGCCTTTGGCTGGTTTAGCATAACTTTTCCCTTTTCCTTTTTTTGTGCCGCTAATTCTCACTTTCTCAGTTTCTTTTGAATTATCTTTGATCACCGTTATATAGACCTTCTTTCCCTCATTATGTCTGAATAGCTTTGTTTTCTCCTCAAGAACTGTAGGTGGGTTTTCCTTACTTAGTAACCTTCGCATGCAATAAGAGTCATGATGTCTGTTTATGCATAAACTCACATGATTTGAATGCCGATAAAATTAGCTTCTTCTGGTAACCATTATTCTCTGATATATCTAGCCAAATCCTAGTTGGGAAAGCCATCAACAAGTTCATCTTCATGCAAATCCTTGTTGTTTGGGGAGAGTAAATACAGACGTGCTATCTCCAAGCCTCGAAAAAGTACCAAGTTGAGTCCCCTACCTCCTTCAAGAACATAGCATGAAAAAACTGCAAAGGCAGTTTCGGAAGATCAATCTAGAGAGGGGCATGAACTAGATCCGCCTTTAGACTAAAACCCTCGTGCCAACCGAAGGCTTGAATCTCACGTCTCTAATCAGGTAGGACTCCCTAGAAATAGCTTTTTTGACTTCCTCATCCACTTGGAAACGAACAATAACATGCCTAAGATCTAACAACCACATAGTGAACTCGCCCATAACTCCCCAATATTTATGAATAGTTTCCTGAATCGCCTCCAGCGAAGGGCGATAACTCGAAAACTTTAGCACTATCACGAATCATTTAACATACCTCTCACATCGCTTGGCTTCTAAAGTGGTCATGGACAAGGCGGGATTACCCTCCTTCTAAAAACGAGTTCCTTCCATGGGTTTCGCATTGAGAGAGATTGCCTTGGCAACACCCAAAGCTTGCAGGAAAGTATGAGAGGGCTTGTTGGTCTCGACCGAGCCGCCTCCTAGCCCAGTCGATTGTCCTCCACCATCGGTGGCTAGGGGAGCCACCATGAAAGAATTGAAGTCAACCTAGTTTCGACGCCCTAGATTGGGTTGCGAAACTATCCAACGTCTCTGGATCACTGTAAGAAAGATTTACCAAAGTACCCCTAGTCGCCCAAATCACCCCTAGTCAAAACAAAAACAAGTATCCAAATTTGGCCAACTTGCATTAAATCCAGAGTCTGGAACACATACCTCAAAACCACTCCAGTTTTCATAGAAAAAGTTGATGTTAGATCCCCAATTAATCGGCCAAGTCGATTTGTTGACCAACCAAGTTGTTTGCTTCAACATTTCTTTAAGAAATTTGGAACAATCTTGTTTTTCCTTGTAAGCCATCAATGGAACCTCACCTAATCCATATTTTCTCATCACAAAGACTGCCTAGAACGATCCACAACGCTTTCAGTTGAAAATCATGTGTAACCAACCACAAATCTCTAACACCCAAACTACATTCCTAAACCGGGTTACTCAGGCGAGACCAAGCCACCCATTTCTTTTTACATCTTCCTTCAAAGTTCCCCAAAAGAAGTCTACAATAATACCAAAAATTCTAATCAAAAATTTTTGTGGAACACATGTAGCCACCAAAATATAAACTGGCATGGATGACAGTACGTGTCTAATAAGAATTGGGCGCCCCAAGCGACAATAGGTTCACTTTCCATCCACCAATTTGCTTCAAAAAAATTTCACTCTCTTCGAAGAAAATAATCTTCCCTTTACCTACTTCATACAGAGGCACACCCAAATACTTAAATGGGGAAACTTTATAATAAAACCTATAACATTCCATACCATATCAATTCATTCCCTAGGTGAATTAGTTGCCACAATAAACAAACTCTTTTCTGCATTAGTTTTTTTACTAGAGACCACACGACCCATTTAAGAACTCCATGCACCCATGAATGGAAGATTTCTTATCATTCAGAAATACCAATGTGTCATCTGCACACAGAAGATGAGTAATCATGTTACAAGGCCTAGGGGTGCAATAATATCCAATCATACCTCTGTAAAAAACATCGGTCAAGCCCATGTTCAGAACTTCAGCCAGAACGACAAATAGCTATGGAGAAAGATGATCTTCATGCCTTAACCTTCTCGAAGATATGAAAAACCCTTCATACATCTCGTGTAATAGAACCGAGATCTCGCATTTGGTGAAACAATTGGAAATCAAAAGATTGAACCAATTGTCAAAACCAAAATTTCTAGGTACGTAAAGAGAAAAAGACCATTAAATCATGTCATAGGCCTTTTCCATGTCTAGCTTAAGGGTAACATTTCCCCCAAAAGCATGCTTACCAATGGAACTAGTCATCTCTTGAGCTAACCCAATATTTCTGAAACCAGTCTCCCTTTAACAAAAACTCCCTGTTTCTGGGAAATAATTTCTGGAAGCACAACTGCCAAACGCTTACAGATGAGTTTATTGAAAATCTTATAAACCACATTACAAAGACTGATAGGGCGAATTTCATAAAAAATTTAAGAGATTTCATTTTAGAGATTAATGAAATAATGTTCGTTGTTAACGCACTTGGCAGAGAATGATATTCACATAATTATTAGATAAAATATCCTATAATTTATAGTTGTTAGTGTTTTGAATATAAAATTTTATTTTGATTATTTTGTTTTCATGTTTTTTGTAGGAATTTGTGCTTACATGATGAAATCTTCTTAACACGACAAGTTTGAAAGAAACTAGCCCAAAATGGTGCGGACGGTGAAACCAATAATAGAGCCCAAGTTCAAAAGCTGACCTAGAAATCCAAACCCCTTTCTTTTACACTCTCCCTTCCACGTTCCTCTTCTTATTTTCTCTTTTTCTAGCCACCTAACCACATCCACTCTACCGGCGATTTTCGCACGATAGAAGGACTGACATCGCAACCACCATCATGTCATCACCGCCCCTGCTTTCTCCCCCAACAGTCCTTGTCTTTATCACCTTGCCAATTCCGTCCAGCCACCACCTCGTCTCACGAACTCACCGACGATTCTTGCTCGATAAAAGGATCGGCAACCCACTATCGTCACCATCACCACCACCACTACTGGATCACATCTCTGTTTCTCACGCACACCACCACCATCACCGTCGTCTCGTCACCTCTGCCATCTCACTGCTTCCCTCTCTCGCAGCCAACCCAACACCTCGTCATCACCAATAGTACTTCTCATTCCTTGACGAAGCAACAGGGGATTGCACTCCGTCAGCACCACGATGGTTCATTTTGTCCTTGTCATTTCTCTTTCTCGTTTCTCCCTCACCTCTCTCTCTTGCAGGATTAGTAGCAACGAGGAGCAATAGCAGTAGAAAAACAACAACGCAGCTAACAAAGTAGGGACAAACTTGTTGAGGATGAAGAAGAAAACACATGGAATTTGGCTGAAAGAAAATGTTTTTCAAAACATCTTTGCTATTTTCACCGCACTTGTTTGCTTTGTACTACCACACAACCTAACTGTTTTCTATATGCTTCAGTGTTAAATACAATTAATTTTTGAATATTAATAATTTGCTTTTACAGATTATATCCGGTATAATAACATAGAGTAGTTAGAAGTTTTCGTTGTTGATATTCGAAGCCTGTTTTAATTAATTAAGTTAAACCTGTGATTGTTTGTGGCGTAGAAAGACATGCAATGCTAGGGGTTTAGGCCTTTGCAGAAATTAATTGTGAATGTAGATTAATCCTTAGATTAGTCGTAGTGATTATCAAAACAGTAATTTAGGTTACACAAGTCTCGAAGAACCTATGGTGGATTCAATGTCTCGGTCCACTCCCTCACCATCTTATCAATTTAATTTTTAGTTGTTCAATTTAGTTCTCTTAATTTAGGAATTTCCAACTGTTGTAACCCCCACTTTAGATTTGTTTAAATAAAATTCAGAATCCGATTGTCTCGTCAATCCTAGTGGGATCGACCCGTATTTGCCACTGTTTACTAGTTAGGAAGTCGTGCACTTGTAGTATAACAAGTAGGGTTTATTAGCTTACTAATTTAGGTTAGTAAAATCTACATCAAGTTTTTGGCGTTGTTGCCGGGGATTTTTATTTTTACTAGTTTATGGATTAGGTATAATTTTATTTGTTTAGGAACAATATTAGGAGTCGTTTTCTTATTTGTTTTATTTGCTTGAGTTTTAACTATTTTTGCATTTATTTTGCAGGCAATCACACACATAGGAGCTCAAGTGGAAACGAAGTGAAAAGTAAACGTCGCAAACACACAAACAGAAAAGGAAAAAAATAGCAAAGTAAAGGAATACAAAAAATAAGCACATATATATCCCTTTCAGATTGCGATTCGTGAGGAAACTCTCAGAAGTTGGCGAGTTGTTAGGTGGACAGTGCTTATGATCAACAGCAACTCAATTTCTAGCCGACATCGCAAGTAACCCGAAAGAGGTTTACACCGAGGTAACTTCTACCCATAGCATCTGCACGTTGTTTATGTGTGATCACTTATGTTTGGTTGTTTTAGGTAGCATTGCATGCAAAATTTGAATAGTGGCAAGATTGATTTGCAACTTCCGTGCCATCTTCCGCGAATAGGTTAATCAACATCTATTTTAGGGTTAGGAACCTAAGCCTTCATTATTTAAAATTTGTAGAAAGATAATTGTCTAGGACAGGTTTAACGCTCATAGAGACCCTTTTTGAAAGTTTGACAGCTTAAAGTGGTCGAGTGAATGAACGTATCCTATCTGGGAACAATTCTTGAACTAGCATTTCACTTCGAGCTAGAAAGTGGAAAAAGATGTAAGAGCAACTCTATAGTAGCGGATTGATAGGAAATCACCGTGCCTTTCCCACGGTTAGGTAAATTGAATAGAATTTCAGCCATGCATTAGTAACAAAGTTCTAGGGTCGTCTGCCATTCATTTTGTTTGTGCATCATTTAGGTGTCATTTAGGGTTCCATTGTTTTTATTTTTTTTAGAGTTAGGTCATCTTCATATAGAGGTTAGGCGTGCATAAAAATTAAAAATTTTAAAAATTAAAAAAATATTCGAATCCTATTTAGGAGTATAGACTTTGAAACTTCGGTGTCCATTAGTTTATGTGTACCTGGGTGCGTGATTCTAAGAGTAGGTTTGTCCAACAAGGCTCTGAGGAGTTCTTTAAATTCCTCATCACCTATTTAGGTTCATCATATTTTTCGACTGAGACCAGCGAGATGGTTGAGGATAAGGCCTTTAAGGATTACTTTTCCGTTCTTTCCAACGGTGCTCCGTCTTGTATTGTCTTATCTGAGACAGCTGCAAATAGTTTTGAACTCAAACCATCTATTATTCATTTGTTTCCATCGTTTTATGGTTTCAAGAAAGCAAACCCTTATCTTCATGTCAAATAATTTCTTGACATCTACGCTACCCTGAAGTACCAAAACTTTTTGATTATTCGGTCTGTCATAGGTTGTTTCCCTTTTCTTCGAAAGATAAGGCAAAATCGTGGTTACATTAGAGACATGATCCATCACAACGTGGGATGCATTGTAAGAAATTTCTTGTCTAAGTACTTTCCCATTCATAAAACGAATGCCCTTCGACGAGATTTATCTAATTTTCAACAAAAAGAGGGCGAACATTTCTAGGAATGCTAGGAAAGGTTCAATGAACTCATTGTCAGGTGTCCACATCACGGATTTGAGAAATGGCGGTTAGTTAAATACTTTCAAGACGGTTTAACCCATCAAAACCGTCGTATGATTGATGCCACTAATGGTGGGTCAATAATGAATATGAGCATCAATGAGATATGAGAGTTCTTTGAAACGCAAAATTCTCAACAATGAGATTATTCAATAAAGGAGTTTGATAGGCGTAAGGGCGATATATATGAAATTAGAGATACATCTATTCATCCACCTTCACCTCGAAGTTAGAGATAGTTGTCATGACTATGGCTCAAAAGATATATGCACTTTTATGAATTTGACTCAACCTGCACCTCCCGCAAATGCTTCATCTGAGGTTTGTGCTGCATGTTCGAGTCCTAGTGATTCAATAGCTAATTGTGACTTGCAAAACGATTATCCTACATATTATGCAAAAAAAAGTCAACTCTTTTAATGCTATGCGGTGACCTGGTAACAATTCACAACCTAACAATTACAATCCAGGATTCACCCAGCATTCAAATCTATCTTAGGCCCATGGCCCACACCAAGGGGGACTTGTTGTTGCCTTCCAGGCTCCTCAAGCCTCTAGCCCTGTTAGGCCTCACTTTAACCAAGTTCATCCATCCAACAAATCCAGTTTAGAGGAAACGGTTAATCGTTTTATGCAGTGCACAAAAAGTATAATTAAGCATAATTATGAGGATATATCAGAGTTGAAAATCACGAATTAACACCAATCTCAAGCCATCAGTAGACTTGAGATTGTTGTGAGTAAGATTGCTCAGTCATTATCTGAGAGAGAGCCTGGAAGATTTCCTAGTCAACCTGTTCCAAACCCGAAGGGTCAATTCGCAGTTGGTAGTTCATCTAAGTTATGCCATGAAGATTTCCAATTTATTACTATCCTTAGGATTGGAAAACAGATTGACAATCAAGTACAAGTGCCCGATTCGAGTGTCGTTGTGTCTAAGTCTAAGTCAAAGCAGGTTACATCTCCATCTAACAAGGAGGATGATAAAACCCCACCTTCTAAAGATGCTCCTCTGCACTCATTCATCTTATTTGCCTAAGGCACCGTTTCCATCACGGTTAGCTCCGACAAAGAAAGAAACAAATGCTAACGATGTAATGGAAAATTTTAAACAAGTTCTCATTAATATTCCATTGCTCGAAGCTATTAAACAAGTTCCGACCTATGCCAAGTTTTTGAAGGATCTTTGCACACAAAGAAAAAGCTACATGTGCAAAAGAGAGCCTTCCTCGCCAAGCAAGTAAGCTCAATTACTACACAGAACCCCGCCTAAGTATAGGGATCCAGGGTGCCCAACTATTTCTTGTGTTATTGGTGATCATATGATTGATAAAGCATTGTTGGATTTGGAGATGAGTGTTAATTTGTTGCCATATTCTGTTTATGAGCAATTAGGCCTCGACGGGCGAAAATCGACCAAAGTAACACTGTAATTGGTAGATAGGTCAATTAGAGTTCCCCGCAGTGTTATAGAGGATGTGATCGTTAAAGTTGAAAAATTATATTTTCCTGTGGCATTCATAGTCCTTGATACACAACCTGTTCACAATCCCTCAAATCACATTCCAGTTATTTTGATGGCCCATTTTTTACAACATCTAATGTTATTATTAACTGTGGGAATGAAATCATGAAACTATCATTTGGTAAGATGACAGTCGAACTCAATGTTTTTAATGTAAGCCAACGACCGCCTGAATCCGAGGATGTTTGTGAAGTTCACATGATTGAGAGACGGTGGAGAATTCCTTCTTACAATCTGCATTATATGATCCCTTAGCGGCATGTTTGACTCACTTCAGTTTAGACTTCAATATTGATGATTCCATTAGGGAAATGAATGCTTTGCTTGATTCAACCCCTATTATGGATCCGAGTTACACATGGAAGCCTAAAATGGAACTCCTCCCACTTGGTGAGTCAAAAGTGACTCCTTCTGTTGAGACCCATTCAATTCCCCACCTTTTCATGATGATCCATTCGACATATGTCTTCCTAGTGATTCCTGCATGAAGTTTGATTGTCAATATTCTTTGAAGTCATGCCTCAACTATTTTCACGATACGAATGATCTCATAATTCAAGAAATAGCCAGGATGTTATCGGAAGACACATCTAAGAAGAGATTACATCCCACAAGTAGTGTTGATTCCAGGTTTGGGGGTGTTGTTGAGTTGTCTAGCTCATCATATTTGTGCAATTCATTTTGTTATAATGAGCATGTACCACCTATATATCTATAGATATACCTTTTTACATCCCTTTCAGATCAACCGACTCTACTTATGTCGTTCCCTTTAAGGGATGATTTTAGTTTTAACCATCCTATTTTGCAACATATTCAATCTTTTGATTTGACACCTGACTTAGGACGTCCCTTTTTAGGAGTAGGCAAGAGTCATTTGCTGTTTGTGACATCTTTCTGCTCCAGATCCCTATGACTTCTTTACGACTGCGAGTTCGTTTGCATTTTCTCTATGATTTTGCATGGGCACATGTGATTGTTAATGCTAGAGGTTTAGGCCTTTGCTGAAATTAATTGTGAATGTGGATTAATTCTTAGATAAGTCGTAGTGATTCTCGAAAACAATACTTTAGGTTACACAAGTCTTGAAGAACCTGTGGTGGATTCGATCTCTCGGTCAAATCTCTCATCATCTTATCAATTTAATTTTTAGTTGTTCAATTTAGTTATCTTAATTTAGGAATTTCCAACTGCTATAACCTCAACTTTATATTAGCTTAAATAGAATTCAGAATTCAACTGTCTCATTAATCCTCATGGGATCGACCCGTGTTTGCCATTGTCTACTAGTTAGGCATCCGTGCACTTGCGGTATAACAAATAGGGTTTATTAGCTTATTAATTTATGTTAGCAAAATCTGCATCAAATAACGACCCGAAAAAACTTTATTGCACCGCTTCTAGAAGATCATCCTTGACTTCTCCTAGCAAACTTAGAAGAGCCTATAAGTGTAATCATCCGACCCCAGCACACTGTCTTTGGGGATCTAGATAACAACTTCCTTTACTTTCTCCAATATAGGTGGTTTAGAAAGATTAACATTAATTATTCTGCGCTGATATGAGAGACGGGATGTATTCCAACATCTGATCATCAATACTAACCTTTTGAGTAGAAAGCAATAACTGACCCTAAGTATACATCTCTGGTCCGAAATGATAGAGCCATCGAAGAGTGATTTCTGCTACCCTCATTATCTTCTATTTTATTTTGACAAAAATGAAAAATATTTATTGCATGCTTCTCCTTCTTTTAATTCTTTCTCCTCAAGTTTCTATTTTGAGTACACACCTCTTCTTGTAGCAAGACCCTTTTACATTCTGCTTCACACCTGTTGTAATTGGCACATTTATCTTTATCAAGTTTGTTGTGACAACATCACCTGAATCTTTGAATCATCTTTAATCCTGTGTAGACTATTGAAAACATTATCGAAGACATCTTTATTCCATTTTTTAAGATCCGATCGAAGGGTTTTGAGTTTAAGACATAACTCATTCAACACATTTCTCTACTTCCAAGAATTTTCTACAAAACTATAAAAATCATCATGAAAAGTCTACATACAACGAAATCTAAAAGGTGAGTTACCTAACCGGGGAAGCGCAGCTAAAATGTGAGCATGATCGGAGCAAATGCGAAGAAAATGTTCCACTCTGACCATAGGGAACACTACTAACCATTGGAAATTAACCATAACTCTATCCAGTATCGCCTAATCTTTGTCCTTAACTCCTATGTTATTACACTAGGTGAAACATGGCCTCGTAAACCCACAATTTGCAATACAGGAAACAAAGTCATTCATGCTTTGTGAGTCAGGAGAACTTCCTTGCTTTTTTTGTTCGAAGAAGAAACCACATTAAAATCACCATAAGTTACCCACGGCACATCACACCCCTCTGCAATATCAGCCAATTCCTGCCACAAAACTCAACGTTTTCCTGTTGAGCACTTAACATAGACCAATGTGAGCACTCAACGTTCATAATTTGAAATCCATAACTGTGAAGTGCAAGAACTGATCTGACGATTTTACTACTTCCAATGGAAGGAACTTGTTTTCGTTAAGAAGGAAGCCTAACACTTTCTCTCATGAACTCGTATGCGATGAAAAACTTATGCGATGGAGGGGCACCTATGGAATGTCAAACCTTTATTACTTGTCTAAAAATAATAAAAAGTACAGCAAGGGTGCATTATGACTTTATCAGTATGAAGACACATTATATGAAAGTAATAAAGACAGTTACATAAATTAACGACGAATATAAGCATCTCTTGTAAATCCAGTAGCAATACTGCTAATTGTTTCCCAAGAAGATTTGACTGTCCGAACGTGCGGGATGTCATTTGTGCCTACGCAAGCTCTATCAATGCATATGTCACTGCATTTTTCTCGCGAAAAACGTGCATCCATGTAACTTTCATACCTTGCAGTAAATTTTGAATCTCTCCCCAATCGTTTTCGAGAAACCATGGTATTTTGTAAACACCATTAAGCCTATTTTTGACCACCAAGGAACCAGTTTAAATCAAACATTTGACGACATTCAACTGATTGCACAACTTCACACCCTCTAACAAAGCCCAAGTTTTCGCCTTGTCGTTTGACCCTTTTCAAAAAAAAAATGTTTGGCTTCTAGGCAATCAACCATGGTCATCCCTAATCACAACACCGCTTGCAACCCTGTTGTCAAGTGAGGAACCATCCACATTCAGTGCCACACTACCCCTTGGGGAAATTTTCCAAAATGCGTACGCAGCATTGAACTTCTAAACCGAAGAAACTGGAAGACCCAACAGCTGTAACATTTCCACGTTTTGACTTCTTTTTTGTGGAACCAAGACTGAATTCACCAGTTGTAGCGACCTCCTAACCATAACAATCACATGAATGGAGTTTCATTCCAGGCCTTAAAAGTATTGTTTATCCTGCTACTTCCATATCTCTCATATAACAAAGATATGCGTCAAATGGAAGAGCACCCCAACCTGGGTCGACCGTTTGCACCCCGAAATCAAGCTTTAAAAAAGGTGGGAACTTCGATAAGACGATGCAATTGGACACCAAAAATGGACTCGAAATACATCTGAACTCGGTCAGCATGCTGTCGTCCAACTAACAAATGTTTAATAGTTTCAATGTTAAGAATAGAACAATACTGGCATTGGGACGCCAAACTTATCTCGCATCTATACAGTTCATCATCAATCGGAATCCTCCGATTCACAATTTTTCTACACTAAGGGGGACATCTTTGTTGGTAGAAATGGATGCCAAATCTTTTTATAAATTTGTCTACCTCGCCCTGCTTTCTGAAAATTGCATATGCTGATCGAGAGGAGAACTAACCGTTAATTGCTTCATGTCCATATGTAAATCTCCATTGCTTCCTCTGATTCTCCTATTGATAAATTGCCAACTCTTTAAATGCTCGAACTTGTAGAGAATGTGAATTTAATCGTATATCAAGCGGAAGTGAGAGCAGAGTCGTGGGATAACTATATCGGTGGGTACCAATCGTACAACTACATCGTAAATTTACATGGTACTATCGTGGATAAACACATAGGCAATTTTAGGCCCATGAATAATTGGAGTGGGTTTAATATTCCAACACTCTCCCTCATCTCAAGCACAAGGAAAATACTGAAAATTCTCGCAGCGATTGCGCTGGACGAGACTCGAACCCATGACCTCTGAGGACCAATGCTCTGATACCATGATAAATTGCCAACTCTCTAAAAGCTCGAACTTGTAGAAAAGGTGAATCTAATCATATATCAAGTGAAAGCGAGAGCGGGGTCGTGGGACTATAACTATATTCACACGGTACTACCATGGATAAGAACATGGGCAATTTTAGGCTCATGGATAATTGGAGTGAGTTTAATATTCCAACACTCCCCCTCAGCGCAATTCTCGCAGCAATTGCGCTGGACGCGAGAATTGCGCTGGACGAGACTCGAACCCACGACCTCCAAGGAACAAGTTTGATACCATGATAAATTGCCAACTCTCTAAAAGCTTGAACTTGTAGAGAATGTGAATTCAATCATATATCAAGCGGAAGTGAGAGTGGAGTCGTGGGACTATAACTATATCGGTGGGTACCAATCGTACAATTACACCTTAAATTTACACGATACTACCATAGATAAACACATAGGCAATTTTAGGCCCATGGATAATTGGAGTGGGTTTAATATTCCAACACCTATAATGGATATATTGCCTACATTATCTCTTTCTCCCTTATTTGGTCCACTGTAACAAGTTTGGAGTCTTAATTTCATTAATCAACTCTAATCACCTTTTTTTGGGGGAAAGCAAGCAAGGTTTTAAGGATCGCCCATTCTAGGGAGCGAGGGAGGGCCCAACACAGCCAAGCCTCTTCGAGATGCGCATCACCTCCCGTCTCAAGGAAGGTGGGCGGTGTTGGACACTCCCTCACTCCCTAGAATTACTCTTTAAGGATTGATCTCTTTAACCTTTGTACCAAGTAGGCAGGTTTTTACCTTTGAATTTAGTTGAAATGTTTTGCTTGGCCTAATCTCAGTCATTTCCAGTTCACTTGAGGTGTATGACCATGTGATTTTCTACATGTCAAACCCTTAGACTTTCGAGGTTGTTGTAAGTGGCCAAACTTCATAGACTTGATTAAGGGTGGGCACGGGACGGGATGGACCACATTCCGATCTCATCCTGTCACACCCCGATTTTAGAAGAAAACGAAAATCCTAAAATTCACGTAGGATTATCCGTTTCCCAAAAACAATTAGCAGCAACAACTAAAACATAATTTAGAAAATTAAATCAAACTAAAAATAATCTAACCATGAAACTTTGACGCCACTAGCTCCATCAATGAAACTCCAGTAACGCTGCTAATAAACCTTTAAACCTATGAAAGCTAAATGGCTGCGTTCCAATAAGAATGTACCCAAGAAGCATAAACTTACTTGGGTCAGCGAGGTAGCTGGTGTGAGTAATTTCAATTTCTTTATAAATAAAATATGTTACATGCTTTAATATGAAATGTTCCAACACAATAAATAATACGTCACTAACTGGTAGTTCCTCCATGAGGCAAACATGTCATACTACAAAGTTCTATCATGCTTAAAATATATATTTATTTTACCAACACTTACAACGTGAATGTCGGACGTGATAAGTTTGACAAAAAAAATGTTAATAGACTTACCATCCTGCAAGAATGTTTTAAAAATAAATGAATAAAATTTATAATTTATCAAGCCTCATAAGTTCGATTATTTTTCAAATAAATATAGATCATACTCATAATCACCATTATTTAAAGGTCAACCAAATACATTTTACCTTTAAGGAAGACATGTAGTTCTCATTCTAAGATCGAATGAGCATTTAGTTTCTTCCATTAAGGCAATCATGCACATAAATGAAAATCTTGCTTCTTTTCCACAATCGCACTACCCTCCTTGTGCCGAACACACCTCACCCAAGTGTGTCTCCCTTGCCTTCGAAACCACTCGGAGCGTACATGTTCCAAGTGGGGTGCCACATCGAGGAACATGTCATCTCACCCGAAGTTTGATCCATGGCAAGCATTTCTTAAATACTACACGTACTACCAAACTCACATGGAACGGCGTACCGATATGTAAGCAAGTCTGCATACCCAAAATTATATCACACGTATACAAGCAAGTCTGTATACAATTTTTTTCATATTTTTTTCGGAGTTGTGGAAAAGAGCATAAAACATCAATTAATCCTCAAAACTCTTTTATGGTGACACTTTGTCAACCATAAACACATCGACCACAAATATTCACCATTTCTTTTGGGGAAGCAAATAACATTTTTATAAATAAATTTTTTCTTTCATAACAGAAAACAGGGATCAGACCCATTCCATATAATGATACTCCTTGGCAACACAATTTGCATATCGATCAAATGCAAGTTTATCATATAATCACATACTAACCACGTATTTCAAGTCATAACGTAAAATTACAAATACTAACTTACATAACACTACTAATACCCAAGTTTATTTACATGGTGAAACTCTAGCACACCCAAAATGAACCTCGTAGCTAAAACCACCTAGCATGCTAATTAGCTCCATTAGATCAAAACATGATCCCTAGTTATGACTGACTCTGTCACCATGAGCATAACAATGTACATGAAAGCATTATCAAAATGATAAGTACTTGATCAACTTCTATATAAAATACGCTCATATTATATAAGATATGCTCGTACTGTATGAAAAAATCACTACCCGTATAAGGTCATATAGGAACAATGTACATGAAAACATTATCCAAATGATAAGTACTTTATCAACTTCTATATAAGATGTGCTCAGACCCAAAAGGTAATACAGCAGTGCCTTATTGATAATACATCATTGCCTTATAGCTAACAATTGCCTTATACATAATTATTAGAATATACTACACCTTCCAACCACTTTCATATAGCTAACAAGCTCATGTATGAATTGTTGTAAGGTGAAAAGTGTGCAATCAATGCTGCTAGTATATGAACTAGATGGAGAGATACCTTGGGCTAAGTTTAAGCTTTTTTTAATTATTTTTTTATAGCAAGTTCCCTTTAAGTCAAAAACAAGTAATGCAATGGGTAGTTATAACCAGGACCTTAACCCTGGCGTGATGAACTAAATAATCCCTAAATCCATTTTTTTTGTTCAAATCAATGTTTATTTAGGCAAAGATATTGTAGTGCTTCCATCAAGTACCAATTACATCAGTAAAAAAAATAATCCACAAACACAAACGAATGACTGTATGATTGTTCTAAAAATATTCATTGGAAAGGTAGTTGTTACAGCTCCATAGACATGATCTGCTAAGAAAATCTAATGTCACACCCACCATGGGAATTTATCATGCATGGCATTGTCGAGTAGAACTCACAAATTTTAGATGTAACCCAGAAACCAAACATTATTAAATTCACATAATTAATATAAGAGATGGGAAAATCACTCACTAACTTCTAATACTAAAATTTTGTTATACAAGGGTTTTTAAAATTGGATCAGTGACGTTTTTCTCTAACTCGAGTGAGATCTAACCATTGGATGAACTCCAAACAAATGGTATGCTTTTGTTATACAAGGGTGGGTTATGAATCTTTAGCTAAACACAACCATCACTCATCTCTTACCCACCACCAACCTAAACCTAGGTCCTAAATTAAAATCACAAAATATATAACTATTTGTAGCAATTACCAATTAATAAATATTATCAATAAATAAATATTATTAATTTCTAAGATAATAAAATTATATTGGTAAGTAATTTGGTGGGTTTTATACTATACACACCTTCAAAGAATCTCGTCTCGAGATTCGAAAGGTAAGAGAGTCATGCGAATATTAAAAATTTCATGGCAAACAAAATGAGATTTAAAATATATTTTCAGATGAAAATTACTTGGATTTTATACTAGTATACAAATTTCACATCAAACAAAGCAAAACACCAGACATGCATACACATGTGGCTACTACATGCATATACATATATTATTTTAACAAGAAATTAAAAATAATAAATTAATGGAAACACTATGTACAAAAATATTATTAAGGACAATGAAAAGTACGGGTGTTACAATATATACAACTCAAAATAATCTCGTCCCGAGATTTGCCGGAGAGAGTAACTAGGAAATTAATTCTATAATAAGCCAACAACTTACCGAATAAAACAACACTAGAGTCCAAATAATATATTTTCTGTTAATCCTCCTTAAGAAACAAACTACACATCACATGGACAAACAAATAGTTCAAGCATATGCCCATAACTTCGTAAAGACAATCACACAAAGATATATTATAGAATTTAATAAGTATTAAAAATATTGAGTGCTATACATCCCATTCCTTCGGATTCAGGATGGTATAAACTTCGTTCCGACCTCGTGATATCCCAAATAGGTTCAGGTTGGGATGAATATGTATTGAAGATAATCCTTTCACACCACAAGTGTTTATATACATTCTAAACATATATAAAACAACATTTCAATCTTCTTTTTCGAAAGCCTAAAATATATGGGTACTTATGACCTTAAACAAAGAAAGAAAGCCAATATACAATTGTATTTCACAATGTTTTTGTTTTGAACTGTATGCATTCAAAGGAATGTGCATGCAATGTAATATAAATAAACAAAGATCTCCTCAATGCTAATGAAATAATTTTTTACAAAAAAGAAGAAAAAAAAAATTAAGATTGGTTTCACACTGACATTCAATGATTGTTAAATGAACTAGTTACGGTTTGTAATATGTCCACTGTCAGAGTAAGACAATAAGTTGACTAAGTTCTAACCTAAGTGAGACTTAATTAAAAATTTTAAATATTAAAATTGATAAATAATAATAATTATTAAATAAATAAATTCGAAATGGGATGAGATGGACAGGATTGAAAATCTTCATCCCGATCCCATCACATTCTAGATCGAGATGAGATGAGATTGTGATGAGTTTGATCAATTCCAAAAAAACACCCGAGAAAAATCGGAATCAGACTGAGATCGCGGGATGGGATGCCAGCACCTAGACTTGATAGACACTTGGGTTGTCAAGGTTCAGTTTTTTCCAAGATGTATTGGGTATTGTCAAGTTTGGTGTATTGACTTTCAACAAGTATCATCATTTTTGAGCTAGGAAACCGATGAGAACTTGAACAAGAGAAAGACAAATAACACTGTAATACTAACATGTGAGCCACAAGATGTACGTGCGCAGGATAGAAAGGCAATCCACAGTCCATACCTTCTAATTTTCAGATTGACCACATAGGTTTTCTGCCTTAGGTTATATGATCAAAGTGCTGAGAAAAAAAATCTTATAATCATAATTAGTTAGACTATAAAAAGAGTTTGTCTTATTAGCGAGGAAACGGGTGAGGGAGGAGGGAACCCTCCATCCCCCTCGAGATATAGGCAATATTATAATGATTCATATTTACAACAAATCAAACTAAAAAGATGATAGGCAATATTATAATATGTTAGTGTGTCTCTTTCACACAGATATATATGACGTTCTTACTCTACTGAGGGAGGCTCCTATCGTCAGATGTGACGACAATGACCTCTGCAAATTTCTTTAGTTGTTTTGCTAGTGGCCTCTCAAATGTTTCGTACAATTAAGACTTTCAAAATAAATTTTTTTGCATGTGTTGATAATTTGGTATATGATTTTCTTATCTTCTATTTGTATTATTATCAAATTTTTTATTTATTTCTAACACAATCTGAAATAGTATCTAACTTTTATATTGAAACTGCATTAGATGTAATTCATGAAAAATGCTTTTAGTCATACTGAAATTTTTTAACAGTCCAATAGCACCAGTATCATAGTATGAATTATTGATCCCTCTTACGTGGAGCCGATTAGAAATGTGCCCTTAATATTTTGCAATTAATATCCCCTTTTAAACTTAAAAATAGTTCAATATAAAAATTTAGCTAGGGTTTGATAGGGATGTTTGTCCATACAAATTATTACTAAAAAAAAAAAGCAAATGTAAGAAATTAAGAAACCTAAGTCATAGTGCTATTTGGGAAATTTTTTTCTTATTTATAATAATAGCAACTTTTAAGGAGTTGGCAATTCAAAAATGACAATTGGGGTCAATTCAATAAAAATAGCAACTTTTAAGGAGTTGGCAATTCAAAAATGACAATTGGGGTCAATTCAATAAAAATAGCAGCCAAATAAATTACACTGTAATCTTCTAGATAAAAGTTGCCACCTCATTGCGTTTGTAAGGGTGTATAGTCAACTATTGGTTATCTTATTCTCCAAGGCACAGAACTCTCTAGACTAGTAAAATAATTCAAACCCCATCCACCTATTAAAACTCTCAATCCTTTTGCCCCCCCCCCATTTGCCAGCTCATTTCATCCCAAAACTCCAAGAAGATTCTCCTTTTACCTTTCCCTCTCTATTCTGCATATTGTCCCTGTTTTTATGTTGTAGACACACATTTAGTATTAAGTCTTATGGGAGGCTGACACAGTCAGACTTCAGTCTAGGAAAGAAAGTTCTGTTAGTTGCATATCTGCAGCTCCATGTGTATCTGGGAGAAAGCCATGATAATGCATTTGGGAGTAGCAGTCATATTCTCCATCCTTCATTGGTACTCGGGCACAATCTTGGAAGCAGTGGGCCCAATGCCAAGCATAGCCGAACAATCACAGATGTTCGTCCGAGGCTTGATCCCTCAACTCTATGCTATGGCACTCGCTTTACCAATGCAGAGGTTCCTTGAAGCGCAAAACATAATCAGCCCCTTGATTCACATGGCTGTTGGGGTCTTCCTCTTGCATATATTTCTCAGCTGGTTGGTTGTGAGCTTCTTCCACTATGGAGTACTTGGAGCAGCACTGACGTTGAGTCTCTCTTGGTGGATCATGGCCATCATAACTGGGTCTTACATAGTTTTCAGCACAAGTTGTCAGAAAACTTGGACAGGCTTCTCCTGCACCAACACTTTCCAAGACTTCTGGTCCCATGCAAAGCTAACTCTTCATTCGATTGGTATGATGAGCATAGAGATATGGTACACCCTTGGACTTGTACTTGGAGCTGCTTATCTCCCTGATCCTACTGTCTCCATTGATTCTTTTGTAATCTGCATTAACTACTTGAATTGGGACTTCATGTTTATGTTGGGTCTGAGTGCAGCAGCTTGTATTCGAGAACAATTTTGTATCTTTATTGAATTTTGTATGAATGCTTAAATTATATTTTGAATGAATGAGAAACAGTTAGTTATCATGTTGTGTCTTTATTGATTGATTGAACGTTGTCATTATTATATTAAATATTATATTTAGCCCAGAAAATCGGTATCGGAAAAATAGAAAAAATAAATCAAATAATTTAGATGGCGCTCAAATAAGCGCTATCTAAGTTTAACATATATACTACAATAGCGCTTCTTTTAGCGCTATCTAAGAACAATCTAATTACTTCCATAGCGCTTATTTACGCGCTATCTTAGCAGATAAACAAATCTAATTTAAAAAATTCATTTAAATTAAATAGCGTTTTTTTAAGCGCTATTCAAGCTAATTTAAAAAAAATTAGCGCTTACATAGCGCTTTAGAAGGCGCTATTGAAGTTAATTAAAAAAAATCAACGCTTAGATAGCGCTTTAAAAAGCGCTATCTAAGCAAAGCGCTATTCAAGTACGCGCCTTGCATAACGCTTTTTTGAGCGCTATCTAAGCTACCATAGCGGTAGCTTAGATAGCGCTAAAAAAGCGCTATCTAAGCCTATTTTTAAGCGCTATGCAAGCCTATATCTGTAGTAGTGACGGGATTGAAAATCTTCTTCCCGATCCCATCACATTCTAGATCAAGATGGGATGAGATTGTGGTGAGTTTGATCAATTCCAAAAAACACCCGAAAAAAATCGGAATCAGACTGAGATCGCGGGATGGGATGCCCACACCTAGACTTGATAGACACTTGGGTTGCCAAGGTTCAGTTTTTTCCAAGATGTATTGGGTATTGTCAAGTTTGGTGTATTGACTTTCAACAAGTATCATCATTTTTGAGCTAGGAAACCGATGAGAACTTGAACAAGAGAAAGACAAATAACACTGTAATACTAACACGTGAACCACAAGATCTACGTGCACAAGATAGAAAGTCAATCCACGGTCCATACCTTCTGATTTTCATATTAACTATAAAAGAGTTTGTCTTATTAACGAGGAAACGGGCGAGCCTCCATCCCCCACAAGATGATAGGCAATATTATAATGATTCATATTCACAACAAATCAAACTAAAAAGATGATAGGCAATATTATAATATGTTAGTGTGTCTCTTTCACACACACACACACATATATATTATATGACGTTCTTATTTTATTGAGGGAGGCTCTTATCGTCAGATGTGACGACAATGACTTCTGCAAATTTCTTTAGTTGTTTTGCTAGTGGCCTCTCAAATGTTTCGTACAATTAAGACTTTCAAAATAATTTTTTTTGCATGTGTTGATAATTTGGTATATGATTTTCTTATCTTCTATTTGTATTATTATCAAATTTTTTTTTTCTAACACAATCTGAAATAGTATCTAACTTTTATATTGAAACTGCATCAGATGTAATTCATGAAAAATGCTTTAGTCATACTGAAATTTTTTAACAGTCCAATAGCACCAGTATCATAGTATGAATTATTGATCCCTCTTACGTGGAGCCGATTAGAAATGTGCCCTTAATATTTTGCAATTAATATCCCCTTTTAAACTTAAAAATAGTTCAATATAAAAATTTAGCTAGGGTTTGATAGGGATGTTTGTCCCTACAAATTATTACTAAAAAAAAAAGCAAATGTAATTTTTTTCTTATTTATAATAATAGCAACTTTTAAGGAGTTGGCAATTCAAAAATGACAATTGTGGTCAATTCAATAAAAATAGCAGCCAAATAAATTGCACTGTAATCTTCTAGATAAAAGTTGCCACCTCATTGCGTTTGTAAGGGTGTATAGTCAACTATTGGTGATCTTATTCTCCAAGGCACAGAACTCTCTAGACTAGTAAAATACCTATTAAAACTCTCAAACCTTTTGCACCCCATTTGCCAGCTCATTTCATCCCAAAACTCCAAGAAGATTCTCCTTTTACCTTTCCCTCTCTATTCTGCATCCCCTTTGTTCAAACACAACATAATAAAGTATGGGCACTTTGGTAGGACATGTTGCACCAGGGTTTGGTTTCCTTGTTATTGGCTTATGGCACTTGTTCAACCATATCAAGCGTCATGCACAACATCCCAATTCCTATACTTCTTCTCCTTGGTTCAAGACCTCATTTCTTAGGTACTTGGAACTTTACTTGATTATTGGGGGTAGTCTGATGTCCATAGCCATGGAACTTGTTATTGGACCCGATCGACATCAACCATTTGATCCTGATGGAACCATCCCCTCAAATCATCTCCATAACGTTGAGCACTCCTCCATATCCTTTTCCTTTTTAATCTATGCATCCTTCGCCATCCTTCTTGCTCGAATTCGCTCCAAAATCCAACACGAATTAACTCAATTGCTTGCAGGGGTGGCCTTTGGTCAGCAACTCCTTCTCTTCCACCTCCACTCTGCTGACCATATGGGTGTTGAAGGCCAATACCATTTGCTTTTGCAAATTGTAATTTTTGTGTCTTTAATCACCACACTAATGGGTATTAATGATCCTAGAAGCTTTTTAGTAAGCTTTGTGAGGTCTGTTAGTATATTATTCCAAGGTGTTTGGCTTATGGTCATGGGGTTTATGCTTTGGACCCCAAGCTTGATACCCAAAGGCTGTTTCCTGAACTTGGAAGAAGGTCATGATGTAGTTCGTTGCGAAGGTGATCACGCACTTCATCGAGCTAAAGCTCTCGTAAACATTGAATTTAGCTGGTTCCTTGCTGCAATTTCAATCTTTGCCATAGGGTTTTACCTAATCATAACTAAAGCGTATGCTAAGGAGGAGGAATATTGGTCAATACGTAAACTTGAAGATGACTCTGAAGATATCGAGTCACCGAGTTTCGTTCAAAATATTAAAGGCTCTACATGATAACGTTGGGATTAATGAGGACAGGGAAGAGAAGAAATTAAAGTGCATGTATGTAAGTAGATAGGATAGAGGTTGATATTCTTCGGATTGTGCTATTGGCTTGTAGTTGTTGTGAGCATTTTCATTTGACAATGTACAAATTAGAAGAACCATAGGGGAGAGATGATACATCTCATGGTACCCCACACCAATTTGTATAAAGTTTATTTGAACAAAAATGCATTGCATGTTTTGATTGGAATGAAACAAATCAATTAACAAATAATTAGCATTGCATTCTTCATCTTGAAGCTTTCTTTTTGAACTTTTTTTGGGTGGTTAGTTGATAGAAGTGATAAACTGTAATTTGGTTGTGCTTAATCAATTAAATATACTACAAATGCAATCAGGCATATCATGTGGTAGCTTATAATATAATGGTAGGTCAATGTTGTTGGGCTTGAGAGCCAATCATCAAAAGGTCGTTGACTTCAAAGCAACAGTTTGGATATGACCACATTGATAAATTTGTAAAAACTCTCAGAGGTGTGCGCATTTTCTTATTTAGAGCAATGCTTAGAGCATCTCAAACAATGCTACAAACTGTTTAAAGAGTTCAATAAATAAACAGTCACTATTTTTCATCAACTAGTTGTTTACACTATTTTTAGAGATTGTATGATTCAGTAATCATAAAATTGTTTCTATCTCATTTTGTATACTGGTTTATTTCCGATTATATGCCCTTGATATCAACCTTGCCTTGTATTTCATAGCATAGGTTAACTTTCCTTGCCATGCCATTCCTTTTGAACATGATGTGACCTTCCATTCCTTGTACTTAACAGGAACATGACTCACTCAGTGTGTGAAATTCTCATAAGAGCAGTTCCAGTCTCTACGGTTGTGATTACATAGATTTCCCGCTTAAAAATGTTAAGAGCTTATTAATAAAAATAAATGTGATATTTATTCAATCAAGTTTGTCAAAAAATTTGTATATGTAATAATAAGCTCCAATTTTTTTTCTTTTTTTTTGGTTGTAAGCCAATCAACAAACAGAGTGGCTCACTTCTAAAAAGTAACCAATCGAATCAACTAAATTTAAGGGCTAAATCATTTCTTCTTGTAGGATCAAAAGAGTCAACAGCGATCATCCTCCATAACATGCTAAAGAAGGCATTGATCACGACTTGATGACATCCAGGGCCTCAAAGCCACCTTCCTCCATCCTTTTTCAATTGCACACCATTAAAGCCAAGGAAGCTCCATACTTTAACAAAAAAAATTGTGTTATTTCAGGATATTGAAAAATGTGGCACAAAGGATGGATTACGGATAAGCTTTACTTCACATTTTAATATCCACTAATCAGAGTAAAAAGTTCATTTTTAATTTGCTTCTGGTACAAGTCATTATAGGCAGAGATATGCAAGATTTTTGGCTTTGGGATAATGCACAAGTTAATTAGAAGGCAATTTATGAGTTTCTTTTGTTGAATAGTGTCAGAAAATTTGGATAAGTGGCTTCAAAGTATTCTTCTTTTGTTGGTTCACCCGAAGTGAAATTTTGAGAAAATATTTGAGTTAATATCAGGAATACTGATATCAGATTCAACCTGGCTTGACAAATGATTCTCGTGGTATGGATCGAAACATCTTGTGTTTTTTTGATGTGATCTTAGTCAGGAATTATTTTGAGATAAAGATACCTTGGTTTGATAGTCAAGAATAAAAGCCAGATGCTTTAGTTCTTAACACTTATCATTTCAACATCAAATTAAAATTATACCACTTGACACACCTAATGACTGTAAAAGTTTCATTAATCCACGAATGTGAACTTTACAAAATGAAGCTCTTCCGAAAATTTTGTGGCAAACTTAAGTTGACATATATCTAATTCTGAGCTCCAATTTTGTTTTGGTTTCAAGCATATGTTATTTCAACCACGGGCAGAGTCATTCAGTTCTAAAAATCTCCATCCCATCAACTTAATTATGGGCTAAATCATTTCTACTTTAGGAACAGAAAGAGTAAATGGAAGGAGAATAATGTGCGATTCATCATCCTCGACTTGCTATACAAGGCATTCGCAAACTCACACCATTACAGCCACCTAAGCTTTCTCCATCCTTTCTCAATTGCAGACCATTAAGTCAAAGAAGCTCCACATATATATATAGTATTGATAAATATGGGAGCAAGGATATGGATTACTGGTAAGCTTGACTTACCTATAGTAGAAGTCATTACTGGTATAATGTACTAGTTAATTACATACCAATTCTGTCATTGAGGTTATTAAATATCATTATAAGAGACACAAAGCAAGGAATTTTTCTTGAGCTAAAGATACGTTGGTGTAATCTTTACACAAGAATATAATGCTTTAATTTAATAACACTTAACATTTCATCATTTCTTAAGAACTTTATTACTTCTTGAGCTTTTAAATTAGATCACATTACATTTTCTCTATATTCATTCTTAGTGTTTTTGGACTCCCTATTTTGTGAATCATGCATTGCGATGAAAATCCACAACAAAAATGGCCTAATCAAAGCCCTAAGATGAAGCTATCCACCTTCCTTGTTTGCTTGCTTCTGCTCCATACAGGTTAGTTTTAATCCATCAATTTCATTACCAGCTAATAGCTTTTCTAGTTCACATAATTTAGTTGAGATTTTAGATCGGAAATTTATTTTTATTGTTCCTATTAGTATGCCCCTAAGACTATTTAGTTCAACTATTATTTATTAATTTATTTTTGAAAGGCTAATTAGTTCAATCATGGATGATATACATTCTCCAATAAACCAAAATCATTCTAGTTGCGACTAAAAAATTCTTGCAACTAAGAAAGCTTTTGGTGTGCATAAAAATAGTTTCAGATGGATTAATTGAAATTCGTGCATTGTCAGTATCTAATCTATCATACTTCATTGGATGTCGAATGATGAAACTTCCCCCTCGCAAAATCTCAAACTAATTAATTTCAAATTCCTGGGACAGGAGATGCAGTGGTAATACAAGCAGCAAAAGCGGTAAACTTTTTTGTTCGCCCTCCTGAACATACATGTCATAAGCTAATGGAGATGATTAAATGTGATCCACAAATATGCACTCAAGGTTGTTCAAAAGATACAAAGGGTGTGGGAGATTGCAAGGGAACAACATGCGTTTGCACATATTACTGTAAACGACCACCTCTGTAATTGTTGTTATAATGTGGAAAGTTTGGCACCAAACCATGAGTTGCTCCAATTTAACTAAACTTAGTAATCTGGGCCTAAGTTGTCCATTAGTAATCTGGGGCTAAGTTGTCAATTAATCTTGAAATGATGGAGAATTGCAAATTGCATCATTTTTTTCTCTCTTTCTTATGTATGTTACAAGGTGACTTGTTCAAATCGCCTATTACTTGTGATTATATCAATAGAGTATGAGCTTGAAAGAAAATCTCTATGCGAGATGGAGGCGACGAGGATATTAAGTGACAATAATATTGTAGCCTTCGAACCTGGATTAATAAATAAATAAAAAGGGTTAACGATTGAAAGGATTAAAATCAATTTTCACATACAAAATATGCCATATTTGATTATTTATGCATTTCAAGGCCAACTTGTAGATGTTTATAGAATTGGCTAATCCATGTGATAAGCACTCCTTGAAATACATATCAAATAGTTCATTTAAATGCTTCTCGTGTGCACTGACAGTCATTTTTGCTTTGACGTGTACCTCAACGAGTACCCGTGAATTTGAGGTAAAATTTGAACACGATATTAATTTCAGACATTAATCTGCACCTTTTCTAAAAATTCAGCTTAAGCAACAAAAAATTTAGTTCATTTGCAACTGGATCTAGATTCTCTTACGCATGTCTGGAGGGTTACTTATCAAACCAAATTGATGCTACAGCCAAATCCCACCCGCTGCAGCAAGCTCCAGCCATAAAATAGACATGGGACAACTCTACTTCAAAGAAAACTAAGTATTCCTCTGCTATTGCCATCAAAACACTTCGTTCCACTGCTCTGTTGTGACACACTTGCAACACCTGTAATGAACTGGCTTGCCCCAACCTCTTCAGCTTCCCTACCCCTTCTAAACCACCTTCTCCCTACGCTGCCATAATAAGTTGCCAGTCACTATCAAGAAGAAAAACAGAGCATTGCTTTGTTGCTTCGAACCACAGGTGGTGCTCCCTGAAACATTTAAACTCATCACTTTTCATCAAATGTGAGGAATTTCAGCCGTCACAACATTCGTCACATAAAGCATGTTAAGGAAAGTATTATGTAACGAACCCGTCACATACTTATATGGCGAGTGGTTCATCACATAAACTTAGTGCATGTGTATATAATTACAACATGGGTAACAGATTTTTCATCACCCTACATTTTTCCACATGCTTAAGGTTTTAGAGGTTCATTACATAAACTTAGCTTATAAAGTCACGTAACCAAATACAATATATATCATCGTCAAACAAGTCTACAAAAAATTAATAATGATATCATGTGACACTATGTTAACGTCCAAAAAAAACAAAAACGGAGTCTACTATAGTAAAACTAAGCTCCTTAGCTCATCAACATCTATTCATACCTACAACCTCTTTGATTAATTCATCATCACCATCATGGTCACCAAACTCATCTAAATAAGGATTATCTTGGTGTACACTACCGTTAGAACTGCTTGGATCATGGTTGGATGAACCATTGTTGGTACGACCTTACATTGTAGTTGCCAAAAAACATGCATTCAACATCAGAAAGTAATAAGTGTCAACACAAATATACGAACTAATTAATTTCTAGAACACATTCTTTGAAGTTAACTATTTCATGATTGCATTTCAGCTAACAAAACCTCAAACATCATGCACTAATTGTTATACACACTAGATGTTCCCATAGACACATATAATCTTACTTCAATAGAGAATCATCAAGCAAATAGATGTTTCAGAACATGTGAATGCAGAAGTTTTAGATCTATATATAGTCAACAGAGTGAGCAACTACCAAATGATAAAGGTCCAACAAACTGTGTCTGTGGTATGTCCCTAAACACTAGCATCAAAGAGGCAAGGGGAGGAATATGAAGTTGTACCTACAGTATGTTCTTAAAAGATAGTTTTGAAGATTCATTGCACATGGCTATCTTATTTCTCTTCATCTTTTCTAATAACATGCAAGTATTTCCACTAAGCAACCTTTAGCTTTTGAATTGAAATCTAGAACGATTTTTCTGTCCAAGGTACTGGAAAAAAAAAAGTTTTTTTACCTGCAATTGTGCATTCAACTACTTATTTGCCTTCAATTGTTCATTTAATAGTTGATTCTCCTTTTGTATACTAAGGAAACCTGTTGTAAATAGCTTGAAAATTGATCTTGAATCTCAGTAATTTGATAACTAGAAGCCAGATTGATCTATAAGCAATAAAGTTTTAGGTCGGCTTGGTAAACTATGTGAATCATAATTCCTGCTAACCTTTTCAACCTAAGCAATGTAGGTCAGAGCATCCGCCACAAAATTAGCCTCTTTAAAACATGAACGCATGAGTAACAAAACTAGTACATTCTTTCTTGATTTCCCTCCAAATAGAGACCAATTGTCACATGATTCTAAATACTATGTGAAACCATTCTCTGGCCAAAAGAGTCTGTATGAAGAACAAGCTATCTTACACCAATTTCCTTACATAAACGAAGACACTCCAGTATAGCCAATCATTTGGCCCTATTGTTGGAACCTCTCCCAAAGAGAGTTTGTTTAACACGAATACACTTGCCAAGGTCATCTCTCACAACCACCTCCCATTGGCACTCGATTATCTAGACAAACCATCCACATTCAACGCCACCCACCTTGGCGGAGGGTGAACCCAATACACAACAAAAGGCATATTAATAGCAGCTCCATGAACAGGAACATGACGCAAACTCAGGGCAGGGAAATGCCATTGGGGTCGAGTGACCTTACTTTAGGCGTAAACAAATTCGATACAAACTTTAACCAGTTCCTAACTCGTACAATTACATTTTTTATTGTTAAACATCTGCATGGTGGGGGGGGGGGGGGGGGGGGGTAACAATTTCCATGGAATCATGTTGGATCCATAGAACCTGTCCCAAACCAACATCGAATCAGCCTACAACATAACACGCAACACCCCGACTTCTAAGCACAAAAAGATATCTTCAAGAAATGCTATAGACTCACATCTGTTATTAGTGCCCCTCCCGAAGTAGAATTGCTTCGCCTCAATGCAAGAGCCATCACTTCCTCGCACTACAACACCTCCTGTAATCACCGACTCCTTGTTTCTGCCGGTGAAGGAAAAGCCCAATAAATCGCAAATGGAACAGAGGCTCCATTTTTGTCGACTGATTGAATACGCAAACTGAGAGCAGGGATCTTCCCATTAGGGTCGATCGACCTTGCTTTGGGATGAAAAATCTGCGACACTAGCTTGAGCTAGTTCCTAACTGTGATGATAATGTAAATTGGGCTCCACTCCTCTCATCTGTACAATTTACTTTTTCTCTGAAGCCAAATTTCCTATAACGAGAACAATGGAGTCAGATTATACGAGACTCCCAACTGCGTGTTATTGGCAACTCGGCAAAGCCACACTTGGAGCATAGATTACGCCTCACCTGGCTGATGAAAATGTATTCCAAAGATGGGTTCCAATAGCATGTGCGCTATTACACGTCTACTATTTGGGGAATTCTAAATGTCGAGGAAACCAGCAAGGACAGCGACGTGGCGGGGTGGGAGCCGTCACCGATTTGATTTCAAAGAGCAAATGGTGTCTCGTAAAAGGGTGCGTTCTATTTCATGATGCCATTGTTTGTCATTTAGGAGATTTGGAAACAATGATGCAAAGGTGTTTATGATAACACAAGTCCAAATGAAAGATTTGTTATCTTAGCAGTCAGGCGGTGGCTGAGTCTGGTTAATAACATTTTCGCCCCAAAATAGGGTGCGAATAGCAAATTGTTGTAGGCACTTGGGCTCAATAGATCGTCCTTGCCTGGTAGGAGCAGCAAATTGGTCTATTAGGAGTTCCCTCCCAGTGGTTTCGTCGCTTTGAATATTGATGGATCATTCAATAAAAGGTGAGCGACTAGAGGTGTTATTATTCATGATGAGAGAGGAACCTGTTTGGCAGCTCGTCAAATGGAGTTTGGTGATGGTTCGAATAATCAAGTTGAACTACTTGCATTATTTGAGGTAGTTTGAATTTGTGATCAGATGGATTTTGGGAAGGTGATGGTTCACATGATTCAACATTGATCAGAGGTGGTTTATAGGGAACTCAAGATTCCTTAGTTTTTGAAAATAGTTATAATGGGTTTCGTAGGCATTCCACCAATTGTAGCTCTTTTTGTCAGACATTCACTCTCGTTGAGAGAGGTCGCGGGAAATAATATGGCAAACTCTGTTATTAAATCCAAACCTCCTGAGAATCCATAGCAGAAAAGACCATTCAAGGCGGTCATAAGCTTTCTCCATATCAATTGTTAAAACCACGTTACCACCGAAAGCCTTTTTATGAATATCTCTAACCATCTCCTGAGCCAAACCAATATTTTCCACAATGGATCTTCCTCTAACAAAAGCCCCTTGTTTTTGGGCCACCATTTCTGGTAATAAAATGGCTAATCTATTGCAAAAAATTTACTGAAGATTTTATAAATCACATTGCAAAAACTAATAGGGCGAAAGTCTGAAAAAGAACCTGGGTCATCCACTTTGGGGATCAAAACAATCAAGTTAGCTAAAAAGGCTGTTGGGAGAGCCTCACCACCAAAGAATTGAATCGCCGCCTCCCATATATCAAAACCACCACCTCCCAACATGACTGAAAGAGACCAGCGGTGATTCCATCTGAGCTCGGAGCACTATTCTTTAGGATATCAAAAACTGCTTACCTTACTTCCTCCAAGGACAGGCTCTTAGTCAAATCATTGAGCTAGAGAAAATTGTAGGAACGCAACAAATCAAACCTTCATCCACCATTGTATTTTGGGACGTTATCATCTTATGAAAAAAAACATTAACTTCATGGATGATTTCCTTTGGATCTAAACTTTCTCTTCCACAAGGCATTTTAATATGAGATATAGCCCTTCTTTTTTGTTTCGATTTAACAGAAGCAAAAAAATATTTAGTGCAAGAATCACCTTCTTTAAATTCTTTTTCTCATGATTTTTGTATCCAATATAGTTCCTCTCGCTTAAGTGCTAATTTGAACTTTGCATGACATCTACTGAGATTATGACAGGCATTCACATCCTAGTTTGCATCAACATTGAGGCCATCATTTCCAATCTCCTCCCAACCCGCCAATAGAATAGTTTCCCATTGTTGCATTTCATCTTCCAATGCTCTAATTCTGCTAAAGACATTGCCAAAACACTTTTGTTCCATTGAATAACGGCACGTCTCAAAGATTTATGTTTAACATCCACTCTATCCAGGGTGTTCATTTCACCTACCTCTGTAGCCCATATAGATTTAACCACTTCCTGAAAAGTATGATGAGTCATCCACATATCAAGAAAACGAAAAAGAGAAAAACTCATTCTCACCTGAGTTGGCATGGAAGCCAAAATAGGGGAATGATCAGAAAAAGTATGAAGAAAATGTTCCACCTTCATATTGGATAAAAATGACAACTAGGCCGAGTTGACAAGCACTGTAGCACCCCGTAATTTTTGTACTTACTGAATTTTTTTTATATTTTTGTGTGATTGTCTTCATTAAGTTATGGGCATGTGTATGAGCTATTTGTTTGTCCATGTGATGTGTAGTTTGTTTATTTAAGAATTAATTTCCTACTTACCTTCCTTTATCGAATCTCGGGACGAGATTATTTTGAGTTGTATATATTGTAATACCCGCCTAATTAAACAAATATAAAAATTTCTTATTTATTAATTGTGGCGTATATCGTAATCTCATTTATTGGGAAAAAGGATTTTTGTTTGTCATTACTAAATAAAATAGGGTTACATTAAATTGAATGTGAATTTCAAAATTTTAGGGTTTTATGTGGTGAGTTTAGAAGGTGGGTTCTCTCAGAGTTTTAGTGGGGGCGAATAGCCACCCACACTATATAAAGGGAAAACCCTTCTTTCTTTCTTCTCTTGTGCAAACCCTCGTTTTCTCTTTCTCCTTCCCTTCTTTACAATTTCTTCTCCTTGGCGGCAAGCTTGATCCCACTGCCCCAAACTGCTCCTTTTCCTTCCTCTCTCGTCCCTCTCTTTGTTGTATGTTGGTGAGGGTTGGTTGGAGGTCGAGATGGGAGTAAGACATGGCATGTTGCAGGGGTGATTTAGGGAGACGAATGGGTGAATTTTTTAATAAAAGAGAAGAAAATAAGGATATGCAACACCAAAACTGATGCATTAGAAGACATAAGCTCTATCCCTCTCTTGAGAGTCTCTCCTTTCGGTTTAGAGATTGATGGATTCTTCTGCTTTAGGACACAATGGTTGGGAATAATCAAACCCCTTTTGGTGATATTATCCATATTCAGTGTTCTAAAAATCGCTAGGTGCTGGGCGGGCGGCGAGCAGGTGCCTAGCGTCCAGGGGCCTAGGCGGGCGCCTAGACGGTCTTAGGTTTTGTATTATAACTTTAATAATTTATAAAATTTAAGCATAATACCTTATCAATTACATCCAATTTAATGCCAATATACATATGCAAATTTAAAAACATGAAAAATTTAACAATCGTGAACAAAATTTATTAAAACTCAAATGACTAAAGTTGGTCATGATGAGTACTTTATATAAATTTGAATTTGTGTAATCTTTTATTTTTCTTCAAATTGCATGAATAACCTCAGTTATTTTTGATAAAATCTACATTAGTAAAATTGGTACCGGCAGATCCTTTGAGAATTTCATTAAGTAATCGTCCTTTGCTATATTTAGACATATACTGAATAAAAAATAATTAAATAGTTTATTTCTAAAAATAGGAAAGAAAAATAAAATAAGAACACAATCAGCCTTATTAAAATATAAAAAAAATCGCCTAGGCCGACTAGACCCGCCCAGACAGCCCAGAACCGCCCAGACAGCCCGCCCAGCCATTAATCTGAGCGATTTTCCACCTTCTAGCGCCTAGGCGGCCGCCCAGGCCAATTTTTAGAACACTGTCCATATTATCCACAGTAAGAGTTTTGCTATGAAGCACAGTTTGAAGAAGAAAAGAGGTTCTAGGAGGGATGCCTTTTAACCATACTATTTCTTATAGCTACACTATTTGTGCAGCTTGCAAATTCTCAAGTGAAGACCCCTTCTCATTTTATCATCCCTGAAACTAGTTTTCTTCACATAGCAGGATTTCTTTAATTTCCACAGAGGTCAGTTTTTCCAATATTTTGAAAATATTTTTTTTTTCATTTTGGATCTCGATTTGATATACCACATTCCTATTCCAATTCTTAACAAATTCCTTAAAAGTTTAATTTTACCTAGCCAAACAAAATTGAAGGAAACATCTCAGTTGTCCTTGAAGTCTAACGTTCAATCAGAGCACAGTGATACTTTCACGAAAGACTGTTCCAATGTCTGCATAATCACATCTCAAGGAATGGTGTCTGTAGCACTCAAGGAGTATAGGCATGCGATCCTAAGTGATAAGATTGATAAGGGTTATTGCGTGGATCCGTTGCGAAATCCTTTACGGTTTGCGATCTCTCCGGTGAGTTCTCTTTTACCCCTTTCAGCTTGTTTTATGTGATGGTTTTATAGTTATGTGTTGTGTGGTTAATCTACTTTGATTAAACCCCCATTTTTTTTTCTTCCTGATTTTGCCCTTAATTTGGTAGATTAAATTGATGGGGTTTGATTACTTTGATTAATTGATTTGAATGAATGAATGGATACCCATTGTAGTTCACATTGATTTTAGGCAATTGTCAAGGCATTCGGGGTTTTTCAGGTCATCATCATCATTAGAAAAGCATGTGATTGAGTAGGGTTTGTGTAAGACTAAGGAACCCCCGAGTGTTATCATAAAGAAAATTTGGACAAATTGTATCTCATAGGTTAGATCAGATGTTACCATATTTAGGTAGTAGGTGTATGTGCGTTTTGGATTTGTCAAATCCCATCGAGTTGAAATTAAAATTCATCATATGTGTCCATATGGGATATTAAAGTTGGTTGTCAAAGTGTTGTGCCACTATCAGAAATATTTTCTCATTAATTGTCAAAGGTTATAGATACATTGCTCCTTTGTTTGATGAAATTCCTTAATGAAATAGAAGATGGATTTGGGGAAGTTTTACAAGAATGAAATGAGTCAATTTTGCTTAGTTCCTAATGTATCTCATTGTCATATGCTCTTTTGATCATGACCTGGAAGATATTATCTTTAGAATATTTCTTAGGACCTATTTACATAGCTGGCGAGATTGATCCCAATTGCATAACATAAAATAAAAGAAAATTTTCTAGTAATAGATATTGGCTGGAATTTAACTGAGCACTTGTTTTAGTTTGAGTATTATTATTGTTATGCGAATTGGTGTGCATATTGTTTTTCATATGATGCAAAGAGATGAGATATGTGAATTGGCAATGTGTCAAATATTTTTTGTTCCCCAAAAGAATGGTGGATATTGTGGTTGATTTACTTATGGTTGACAAAGTGTCACCATAAAAGAGTTTTGAGTTTTAGTTGATATATATTTTTTATGCTCTTTTCCACAACTCCGAAGAAAAAAAATGTGAAAAGAAAAGAAATTTTTTGTATACAGATTTTCTTGTATACGTGCGATATTATTATGGGTATGCAGACTTGCTTGCATATCGGTGTACCGTTCCATGAGTGTTCGGTTGTACGTGTAAATTTAGGAAGAATATTTGCCAGTGATCAAACTTCGGGTGAGATGACATGACATTCGAGGTGGCGCCCCACTTGGGTCATGTACCCTCCGAGTAGCTTCGATGGCAAGGGAGGCACACTTGGGTGAGGTGTGTTCGGCACGTGGAGGATAGTGCGATTGTGGAAAAGAAGCGAGATTTTTTTTTGTATGTGCATGATTACCTTAAAGGAAGAAACTAAATGCTCATTCAACCATTGAATGAGAACTACATGTCTTCCTAAAGGTAGAAAAATGTGTTTTGTTAATATTTCAATAATAGTCTAATATGATTATGAATTGTATTGTTGTTGCATTTATGAGGATTGATAACTCATAAATTTTATTTATTAGTAATAAATAATGCATATTTATTTATTAGGATGATGACACCTTTGCCTCATTGAGGAACTACCTGTTGGTGTGTTTGTGTTTAGCTTGATGTTTATCACACACAAGTTTATTGATTTTTGGATGAAGATTTCTCACACCAGCTTTATTGCTGACCCAAGTGAGCTTTTGCTTCTTGGGTACATTCCTTTTGGAATGTAGCCGATTAGCTTTTCAGATTTAGAGATTTTGAGCTGCGTTACTGGAGTTTCGCTAGTGAGTTAGCAACGTCAGAATCTTTTCGGGTTAGAGTTTTATTTTTTTTAGTAATTTAAATCATGTTTAGTTGTTGTTGCTATTTGTTTATGTTGTTATTGAATTTTCACGTCCCGAGTTTTGGGGGAAACGGATAATCCTACGTGGATTTTAGGATTTTCGTTTTCTTCGAAAATCGGGGTGTGACAAGCACCCTATCCAATCTGGCTCATATACAGTCTCTTCCACCTTTATTATTACACCAAATAAATGTAGGCCCCACTGACCCACAATCATGTAAGCCACAGATTTCGATGCAATCAGAAAAATTAAACGTACTAACTATTGAAGGCTCTCTTCCCCCTACCTTTTCTTGGGAGATAACAATCGTATTAAAATCCCCACCTACCATCCAGGGAATATCACAGTGCAAAGCAAATTTCTCCATCTGAGCCCATAGTTTTTTCCTCTTTTCAATTGAGCATTTAGCATAAACAAAAGAAATCATAAAAACCTGAGAGTTAGAATTAGCTACATTACAATGAATAATCTGATCTGACATATCCACCACCGAGATCCCCAAATCAGAATCCCAGAAAATCGAAATCTTTCCACCTACTCCTTCATTAGTAGCAAATCCTGACAATCTGACTTTATTACCTATCTCCAAATGCCTACTAGATTCTACCATTGGCTCTGCTAGCATAAGAATTCTTACATTGTGATCCGCAACCATTCTTTTTAAATGACATCTCGTGGATCTATTGCCAACCCCACGAGCATTCCAAAACATAAAGTTTTCAATCAGTTTTAACTTGGGAAGAAACGCCACCCTTCTCTGTCATATAATGAGAACCTGGAGGTAATGCCAATCTGATTTTTTGTCTCTGGATATTGAGTTCCCCATCTGAGTTAGCCCCCATATCCAAACCTTTGATCAACAAAGCTTGAGGTCCCAATTCTGAGTCTGAGCCCGCCTCATCACTATTATCACTGGCACTTTCAAAAGTATTTATATTCATCCTTTTTTTTCTTCAATTTACGTCCTACTTTGATCAAATTAATTGCTTGGTCTACAAACTCCCCCATGTTCGTATTCTTACTAAGTTTGGGATCCTTCTTTAGCTCTGAATATGTTCGATATTCGCTGCTTTAATTACAACAACATCCACTAAAGTTTCATCATCTTGTTCCTTACCGCCACCGGCTGAACCCCCTCCAATCTGGCCATGTACCCTGCTATCACCACCATTGTGAGCACGACTACGAACATGACTGTTAGCACCACTACCAGCACCACTGTCACCACCACTGTGCTCACGTTCCTGCTCAATGCAGGGTTCAACTCCAGCTCAAAAAACTTATATTTCTTCCATACTAACTGACCCACGTTCCACCTTACTATCCACTACTGGAATTCCAGCAAAAATAGGGGACACACCCTCTGTTTTAGGCACCGTTTCAGCAGTGTTAGGCCAAATTGTAGGCCCTGTTTCAGCAATGTTATCCCCCTCCAATCTTGTTAAAATGTCGTCAACAATCGCTGCATTATTGCTCCATCTTGTAACCACTCTATTGCTCGTCGACTCCGAGTTCGAAGGCATAATGTTTCCCATGCCTGTAGTCTTATTACCTTTCTTCAAACTAGCTGACTTATTCCCATCGGAACTAGTTGTCTTTTTTTGAGCTATGACAACTCTCTTTGCCTCACTAATGGTATACCCAGCCTCAACAAGTTCGTCACGGACATTCTCTGCCTTGCCAACTCCGTCAGTCACACCTAGCTCATTAGCTAAACTAATATACTCTACTGTAATTGAATCCTCTTCTTCTTCCATCGGTGCATCTACTAGGTCCCCATATTTGTTAGCCAAATCAATTTGTAAAGATCTTCCACCCAAAGGTTTTTTTTCCCCAACAAATTCTTAAAACTCAACACCTTGACTGTTATTTGCTCCACTCGTGCCCACCTCTAACTTCGAGTCCTTATTCTTTTTGGCGACATGAACATAAGTTTGTTTGGCAGCCTTGTTCTCCACTTTAATTCTTTCGCCTTTCTCCTCCCTCGTTATTGGGTTCGCGGGTGCAACACCTTTCTGCCCAAACTTTCTCCTACTTAAAGCATCTTGATGTCCTATCATCGCACAATGTTTACAATGTTTAAGCCCCGGATATTCAATTTTCTGCCAGAATCCTCTGTTCTTTGCCCTATATATCCAGACTCTTGTAGGAAGTTGTTCTGCCAAACTCATCTCAACATAGATTCAAGAAGCACCCGAGCAAGTAAGACATCTAGTGTGGTCATCTATACGGAGAAAGTCCCCAAAGGAATCCATTATTGCTTTCAAAATAGGAGGATGAAAGAGATGCAATGGGAGATTTGGCAACTCAACCCACAAAGGAGCCGAGGCCGGATCCGATTTTAGACTAAAACCATTATGCCAGCGGAACGCTTTGAATCTGACTCCTCTTATCAAAAACGAATCACGTGAGAGAACTTTCTTTGCTTCTGTCTCCGATTGTAATCGCACTTGCACGTGTCGTTGGTCGAGTAAACCCATAAAAAAGTCCCCTGTAATACCCCACGTTCTATGTATGGAGTCTCGGATTGCTTCCAAAGTAGGTCGGTAACTAAAAAATTTTAGAACTATCACATGTTTTTCCATAAAAGATTCGCCTCGAAACTCATCCGTAGCGGTGATTCCAATAGCGGAATCTCCCTCTTTTTGGTATTGAGTCCCTTATATCGGCAACTCTTTGAATTCCTCCACATGAATCTTACCCAAGATCTGAGCGAAAGAAGGTTTATTCGTCTCCACTGTGCTGCCACCTAGCCCCATCGAAGGAGGATCCAAGCTGGCTGGAGGAGCCGCCATGAGAGAGCCCTAGATTGCACGGTTGTTCTAATCTAATAGTCCTGATATGATCACAGACCCGAAGACGTATTTTCCTCCAAGTCACTCTCCCTCTCAAAGTTTTAGTTTGTTTGTACGTAGTTTGTCGTTGGTAAATCTTTTTCTAGATGCATCAAGTTGTTGGATAGATATTACAAGATCTTACGGTAGAAAATTAACATAGATAAAAGTTCCTTTATGATGGAAAGAAAAAGAGGAATGGAAATTAAATCATGCATGGGTTTTCAATTCCACTGACCACCAATGAAATATTTTGGAGTTCCAATCTTTCAAGGGCGGAGAAAAATTATCTATTTTTAGGAGTTGATAAATAAAATTCAGAGGATGGTTGATGGGAAGAAGGGCTAAACACCTATCCCCGGGAGGTAGGCTGGTTCTAATTAAGCATGTGTTCCATTCTATTCCAAGTTATCTGATTAGTGCAATGTGTGTCCCATAAAAGGTCCTAAGCAGAATTTAGAAATTGTTAGGGATTTTTCTGAGGCGACTGTAAAGGTAGGTTGAGAAAGAAATGGGTGGTCTAGGATAAATCAACAACCCCTTGGGAGAAGAAAGGCTAGGTGTGTGCAATTTGGCTCAAGTGGTGAAAACTTTTCGCTTCAAATCTTTATGGAACTTGTTAAATTATAATCTTTTTAGGCAGTGTTTATGCAGAGGAAGTACTGGAAACCTGGTGTTTCATTGCTTAAATAGATGGAGAAGAGGAGGGTGTCCCCTTTTATGAAAGAACTTATCAAGCTTACTAATCTCTTCATAGCCAACTCCGCAAGTACTAGTGTTTTTTTTTAAATACAGTAATAGCGGTATTCTCTAGTCAAGTTGAGGTGTTTGAGCATGGCAGATGGCCAACTATTAGTAAGGTTAGGGCAGGTAATTTTGAAATGGTTCATTTGGCATGTCAAAATGTTGCAAAAGAATTGTATGAAGATAGGTTCAGCGAAAATCCTAACAGTGGTGACTCGTGTGTATGATGGTTCCAAAGTAATGATATAGTTTTTTCCACCCGTTTGGCATATGAATTGTTAAGAAAAGGCAAGGTTTTTCAGTTGTTTAAAAGGATCTGGCAACCTTTACTGCCTTCAAAGATCCCTGTTTTTATTTGGAAAATGTTTTATAGCGGTGTCTTAGTGGATGGCGAGTTATTGCATTGTGGATTTAGTTTGGCGTCTCGGTGTTGGTGTTGTTATGAACATGATATGGAATCATTAAAAAAATTGTTCATTGATGGTAAACTGGAAACGAAGGTTTGGGAACATTTTGAACTTATTTTCGATGTGCATTTGAGAAAACCAACTGAGATTTCTACTTTACTCTCGGTTTGGTTTCAAAGAGCTAATGGTGTTTCGTAAGAGGGTGTGCTCTATTTCATGATGCCATTGTCCGTCATTCAGGAGATTTGGAAACAAAGATGCAAAGGTGTTTATGATAACGCAAGTTCAAATGAAAGATTTTTCATCTAAGCAGTCAGGCGGTGGCTGAGTCTGGTTAATAACATTTTCGTCCCAAAACAGGGAGCGAATGGGAAATTGTTGTAAGCACTTGGGCTCAATATATCGACCTTGCTTGGTAGGAGCAGCAAATTGGTATGTTGGGAGTTCACTCCTAGTGGTTTCGTCGCTTTGAATATTGATGGATCATTCAATAAAAGGTGCACGACTGGAGGTGTTATTATTCATGATGAAAGAGGAACCTGTTTGGCAGCTCGTCGGATGGTGTTTGGTGATGGTTCGAATAATCGAGTTGAACTACTCACATTATTGGAGGTAGTTTGAATTTGTGATCAAATGGATTTTGGGAGGGTGATGGTTCAATTGATACAGCATTGATCAGAGGTGGTTTATAAAGAGCTCAAGATTCCTTGGTTTTTGAAAATACTTAGAGTAGGATTCATAGGCTATCTACCAATTGTAGCTTATTTGGTCAGACATTCACCCTCCTTGTGAGAAGTCGCGGGTTCAAGAATCACTAGTCAAGATTTTGTGAGTTTTTGCCCGATTATTTGAAGCACAAGTGATCTGCCATTTATAAGCCTTCGGATATTTAATGTAGCTGCTTATGGACTAGACCGGAGTGAAGAGAAAATGAGTCTTCATGCAAGGTGGAAGCTATGTACCGAAGCGAAAGTAAGTCTCCATGCAAGATGGAGGCGGCGAGGATATTAAGTTGCGACAATATTGTAGCCTTTGAGCTTGATTTGGTAAATCCTATAGTCTCAATGATGTAGCCTTCAGGCATAGATTAATAAATAAATAAATATGGTCAGCAACCCAATTAAAAAAATATTCACCTGCATATCAATGGGAAAGTGGTTTTTGTACACATGTTTATAGAGATTCAAACATGGTGGTTGAGTCATTAGCAGGGAAGGCGCAGAGTGAAGGGATATCGTGTTCATTTAATGCATCCAATCTTCCAACAAGAACCATGGGTTTGGTCATGCTAGATAGGAATTGAACAACTTATGTCAGAATATGTTAATTTTATTGGTTGTGATTTTCAAGGTAAGTCGTAATGTACCCCGATGTTATTTTTCCCATTTTGGAACACGTTATTCTTATCCCGTTTTGGGATGTGTAGTAAAAGTCTTATTGGAGATAGACCAGGCACGAAAAACACCATGGACGATTTGGCGGTCTTTTCTTTCAAGTTTTTTAAAGCTCTTTCATAGCCTTTGGATTCAATATAGATGCGTTATGGACCATCCCAATTAGGTCAACCGCCCCTTGCACATGGCGGCTTTCCCAACCAACCATGGTGCTCTTCCACCGATTGGGGATGGATGAGCTTCAGTCAAGGCCCCCAAGCCGCCTCGATCATTTTGCAAGCCTTGGGAATTGCAAAAATTGTCTTCATTGATAGAAAATCATTAAAAGGTACTCGTTTTCGAAAAGAAGAAACCTTGTTATAGATCTTACAACCTCGGATGCCCTTCGCTTGGAAAGCTATGTTGAGAAGTATATCATCGTTCTTATGTTTTATAGCTACCGCCCTTCTCTCGAGACAATCAGAGATACCATTAATAAATCATGGAGAGTTAATCGTGATTTTACAATGGGTTTGCTTGATCGTAGACATGATATCGTGAGACTCCAAGTGGAAGATGAGGTTCAAAAAGCATTATCTAGAGATATGTATCTGGTCCATGGAGTACGAGTGTCGCTTTGTCGACCTCCCAGATCTACCAGTTCAATTCTTTCACCCAATGTTCCTTAAGGAGGTCGGAAATTCCCTCGGCACCTTCCTACGTATGGATGAAAGAACACAATGCTGTACCAAACCTAGAGTCACACGTATATGTGTGGAGATTGATCTTAATGTCCTTTCGTTCCCAAAATCATGGTTGATATTTCGGATAATAATGGTTTTGGCGGAAAATTATTTTTCCTGGCTTCAAAAATTGTGATTATTGTTCTATGCATGATCATCATGATTCTTACTGCAGGAAGTTATTAACCAAGAAGAAGATTCAGCCAACAAATTCACCATTTAAGGAAAAACAAGTGCATAGGGGCGAGGTGAAACAAGTATACAAACCAGTTGGTAATAAGGAGAAAAAGATGATTCAAAGCACATGACCGAGCATCACTAAGGATTCGAAAGGAGAAGTTATTCCCAGTGAGTTGCAGCATCAAAATTTACGCACTGAGCCAGGTCTAAACACAACCAAGTTACTGAATGAAAATCATTTCAAAGTTTTAGCAAAAGATGGTGATGAAGTATAGACTGCTCATGTGCCATATAGTAAACCAGGGGAGAACAAGGTTATAAGTAAGAAGATAGAGGTGTTAGACACTGATAAGATGTGAAAGGGAGGTAAAGAAGTAGAACAAATCAGGCCGAAAATGGAACTCCAAGGAATTCAGTTGACGTCGTTTCTTCTGGCTCAGAAACAACAAAGATCAGGGTTGATCCCAAAGTGCAAGGTATACCAGCAGTGTCTCTAATCAGGTTACCAACAACAACTCGTTGAGACACCTGGTGGTGAACTTTAGCTTGACAGTCCGGAGGAGTATGATTGTGGAGTAGTGGCAGTGATTCCAATTCCTTTGAGGATAGTTCTAGGAGATTTGGAAGGTCTGGAGCAATTTCTATGTCAAAATGCAAGGGCAAGACTGAAAAATGACAGAGGAACAAAAATAATGGGGAGATCCAAACGTTGGGCGTTATAGGCTAGCATGAAAGGAATTGTTGTTGGTTAAAAATGTTACTTTTATTGATGAAGTAAAAAATTTGGAAACACGGGCTAAAAACATTGAGGTGGTAGCACTGAAGATGCGAGGAACTCAGTCTCATTAGGATGACAATAGCGGCAGTTCTAACAAGGCAGATTTTGAAGCTAGTTATTTGTCGGATAATGGAAAAATGAAAAATGGAAAGCAACCTAAGAGAAGTAACGTTTCCATGGGAGAATGGAGAGTCATGAAAAACATCCATGCATATCCTATTATTAATGATTGACAACATCATGTTTTGAACGTTCGAGGAGTAGGTAACAAAACAACTCATATGAGGGGGATTTGGTTTTTTTGGTCGAATGAATTACAAGTAAATATAATGGGTGAAATGAAACAAATTATTCATTGTAAGTTGACTCTGTTCTTAGCGAACCAATTTTTTTTCATTTTTTTGTTTATGCCAAGTGTTTTTTCCCCGATCGATGAACTTTTTGGGAAGAAATGGAACATTTCGAAATGGGTTTGTCTGAACTATGGTTGATAGGTGGTGATTTTAACATCATCATGGATGTGAATGAAAAGCTTGGGGGAGAAACTCGGTTAACTCGGCTATTGCTGAATTTATGGGATGTAGCGTGGTCTTTCAACTGTCAGATATGTTGGTCCTAAATATACTTGGTGCAATAACTAACAAGGTGCTAACCGAATGTAGGCAAGACTGGATAGAATTTTAGCTAACTTTGAATGGTTCATATCCAATGTTGAACATATTAACAAAACTTGCTCCTCTATTGGTGTCTCTTCCAACAATCTTGGGTGCAGGTATGACCCCTTCTAGATTTTAAAGAATGTGGACTACTCATAATAATTTGTTGGAGTTTGTTAAGGAAAATTGGCATATTGATTGTATCTTCAGCAAAGCTTTGAATAGAGATTTCAAAACAAAAATTTTGAGGGGGCACCTAAAAAACTGGAACAAAGAGATTTTTGGCAATATTTTTAATAAATTGGAAATCTTGGATGATTAGATTAATCAATATGAATTTGCCTTGCTAAATGATTGAGATGTTGATGTCAATGTGAATTCTAACAGGTGTCGGGCAGAATATAAATTAGCGGTAGTGAGGGAGTAAATTATTGGAAGCAGAAATAGGGAGAACGAGATATTAAGGAAGGGATGCTTGTACAAATTTTTCTCTGCTTGAGTTAAAACAAAACAAAAAAGGGGAGGATATCGAAAATAACTGGTATGGTGGGTAATTTGGTTACGGATCAGAAGAATGTGTTAATGGAAGCTAAAAAGCTTTTAAACACCTGTTGACATCAAAGGGCTTCCATGAAAATCAGGAACTTTTAGATTGCATTCCTAATCTGGTAAAACAAGTGCCTTTGATTCCCTAATGGCTGACCAAGTATGGAAGAAGTTAGGGCAGCTATTTTCAGCATACCTAGTGACAGTGCACCAAGACCGGATGGATTCACATACGGGTTTTTTTTAAGTATTGCCGGCACACTATGTGTTGAAATTAGGAAGCGACGAAGGAATTCTTCAGGTGTCAGATGCATACCAAGGCTTTCAAGGCTAATCTTATAGTTCTTATACCTAAGACTAAGGAATTGTCATCTTTTTCTGAATTTTATCCAATTAACCTATGAAATGTTGTATACAAGGTGTTCAATAAAATTTTATGTGTGAGACTGGCTTTTCTTCTTCCAAAAATTATTTCTCACGAACAGGGTGCTTTTGTGAAAGGAATACTAATTACATAAATGGCGCAGGAAATGATGCGTTATATTGGGAAGAAAATCGCAGGCCACAATATTATTTTCAAACTGGATAAGGAAAAGGCATGTGATAGAATAGAATGAGGATATCTCCTAGCGGTTTTGAAGCGTTTCAGATTCGATAATAGGTTCTGCTTATTAATTTCTAATCGTATAACCAGTTGTGGATTCTCAGTACTCATGCAAGGCAGATATGAAAATTATTTTTGCTCCTCCCAAGGCCTACGTCAAGTTGATCCACTATCTCCTTTATTATTTGTGATAGCGGCGGAAGTGTTAAGCAGAGGTCTCACTAAAGCTTTCTACATTGGCGAAGTGGGTTTTATTATACTTCTAGAACATGCACCTCGATCACTCACTTGTTATATGCAGATGACTAACTTATTTTTCTGAATTGGAGGAAACAATTAGTCCTAGGATGCATTAATTTTCTTAAGAAGTATTGTCTGGCTTAGGGCGAAAGATAAACAGGAGGAAAAGCCCTTTTATGATAGATGACAAGGCTCTGAGTGAAAGAATTGTTCTATTGAAATAGTGGATTGAGTTTCGTTTTCAAAATGTCTCCTTTTAAATATTTAAGGTTTTTAGTAAACAAGTTAATTTCATAATCATTTTCTTTAATAATCTGGTCACTAGAATCCAAATTAAGGTGTAGGGATGGAAGCCTTGCTTACTATCCGCTGGAGGAAGGTTGGTTTTATAAGCCAAATTTTACGTAATTCTATGTATGTTTATACCATTGCAGCGACTTGTTTTCCAATTAAGGTTTTAGAGACTCTACGGAGAACTATTTAAAATTTCTTCTAGGGGGACCATGAAGGCTAGCGAAAACGGAAATGGGTTGTGTGGGGATGGTTAAGTATGCCATTGGAAAAAGGAGGATTGGGAGTATATGAGAGTTTGCTAATGTCATAAAAGTCGTTCGTATCATGGCATTGTGGAATCTTGTTGACACAAACTCTCTTCGGATAGTTTACATGCGCATAAAATATTTGCAGGTGTGCAGGAGTTCCATTTCGCCAGCAGAATAGCAGAATTGGTATGTCACCTTTTATTGAGGAACTGCTGGAATCATGTTTTATTTTGTTGATTAGGGCATGAAAATGCACTTTATACAAAGTTAATTATTTTCACTTGTTAAGATTATTTTGATTATTCATTGAATTACTTGACAAGTGTGGCCTTTTGGAGAATTATGCATTTTAGTGTGTTTTCAAGTAAAAGGCCATAAAAGATATGATAAAGGTGATCCACAACTTTTGGACCAGCCCAAGACAGGCTGAAGCAAGCCTATGTGTGCAATCAGCACAAAACGAAGAACATGTCCCGCACAACATGGGTGTGCTGGCCTGTGGGGCATTAGCCCACGGGACGAAACCCTAGGGTTTCATTATGTTCCTTGTGGCTGCCTCTTCTCCGTAGGGTTGTCTCCTTCCATGTTTATAAAAGAATATTTTAGATGAGATTAAACACAATTTTATCATCACAGTATTTAGAAAAGAAAACAAAACAATTTTCTTTAAACTTTTTGGGGATGTATTGTCAGGCTAATTCTTCAAGCAAGGAGAAGAGATGAATTCCTAGATGTAGCTAATTTGTTCAGTTTTCACGATGAACAATAGTATTTGAGAATTTTCTCTTTATTTAATATAGAAGTTATGTTTTTGTGTAACAGCCGATTATGATTTTTTCTTCCAAAGATTATTTTAATCCGTTGATTGTTTTCTTTTTCTCCATATAAGCCTAGGCATGTTCTTCTTATGTGTGAAATATTATGGTTCAATTGATTCTGGTAGATTGGTTATATATGATTATCCTTTACTGTGTGAAATATTATTGTCTCAGGATATATCATTGATTTAAATCATATATGATAAATCTTTGTGCTTTCTAGAAAAAGGAAATTCTCATATGTATAATAAGAATATATTAGCGTGTTAAGGAGAGGCAATTTAGTTTTCTTAGAGGCACTTTCATGACTACGTTTTGTAAAGAATCTTGATGATCCTTTTTTTGCTAAGATTAATCTGGAGCGTTAAGAATAGGTTTTCATAGCTTTCCCAAGGTGGCTTCCCCAACCACTGTAGGGGGAATCCAGCTGGTAGGCTCTCATCCCGAGGCCCCTAAACCTGCTTGGTCGTTCTTACAAGCTTTCGGAGTCACAAAATTTGTCATTTTTATGAGGAACCTATGAAGAGGACTCAGTTCCGGAAGGAGAGAAGCTCGGCTTTGTCCATGAACATCTCGAATGCGAAATGATGCGAAAGGTATGTTGAGAAATTTGTCATAGTTCTAAAAATTTCTAGCTTCAGACCTTCGTTGGAGGCCATTCACGAATTGATTCATAAATCGTGGGGGTGTTGGGTGATTTTACAATGGGTCTATTAGATCCAAGGCACGTTATTGTGAGATTTCAGGCGGAAAAAGAAGTCAAGAAGCGATTTCGCGTGATTCGTACATGATTAAAGGAGTTAAATTCAAAGAATTCCGTTGGCATTAGGGATTCAATCTTAAAGAAGATCTAGCACAATGATTCGGCATGTCGTCGAGGTTTGGGCGTAAAAAAGAGGAGCAACTTGAGGGCACGGCTAAGCGCCATGGGGATGGCAAGAATAATCAGGACAGAAAGCAAAGATCATCATAATAAAAAGGGATAAGTGAAGCAAGTGCATAAACCAGTCAACAAAGAGGAAAAGAAGAAAGCCGATCTAGCGGGAGTTAGCAGCGCTAAGAAAGATATGGGTTGGGAAATCCCAAGTCAGAAAAGGGAACATGAGAAGACATTGCAGGGTGCTAATTCTCCTATAGAGAAGAGGAAAGAGGGAAGTTTGCTTGCTAATCCCTTTGAGTTACTTGCTGATTTGGAGGAGGAGTTGGCAACTAATGATGAGGCAGAGAATGATAGGATGCTACAAACCAGTTCTATGGTCTTAGTTGGACTAGGAGAGGAAGAAGATTAGGTAGACGATAAGGAGTGATACAGTGGAAGAAAGAGGTGTTGGCTTGCTCGGTCTCAGGGCAATTGAATATGTTACAAGATGGTGTTGGGGAAACAAAAATACTTGCAGGCAGTGAAAATATGACAGAGTCTCCAGCTGGTTTTATGGAGTTGCAGAGCAGTGATGGGAGTAATACAGATGAGAGTAGGCTGGAAAATTTTAGAACAAATTACAAGACTGCGGGCTATACAAGCAACGACATTAAATTAGCTATTCAAGATGAGCATGTGGCAGATTCCCAGGACATCTTGGCGGATCAGGAGATAGTTAAGTTGTCGGTCGTACAGGCGGATTTGGCTGCAAAAGATGAAGTGCAAGCAAAGGGACAGATTGAGACAGTGATACATGAATAGAGTGTAGTGCATGTTCAGGGGCAAGCAAAATCATCAGTTGCGTTACCTTTTTCTGAAGGGCAAGACATTGTGCATGATGTGGGGCAAAGTGAGTCTAGCAAGGAGTTGGGGACATGTTTTATAAATTTGGACAAGAAGGCTTTAGAGGTAAGTAGAAGAAATGTGTTAAATGTTAACACTTTGGAGTCTATCAGCTTGGATAGTCAGGATGCGGAATCAAAATCAGAATTGGGACCATAGGTGTTTTCTATTCAGGATTTGGAATTGGGGTCTCAGTCTAATGGAGAACAAGGGGATATACTCAAGAAAAAAAAACTAAAGTAGCTTTTTCTCTGGGCGAAAGAAGAGTGATGAGAAAGGGGGTCGTTTCTTCCTTGGCTATTGATGATTGATCACATTGTTTTTTGGAATGCGCCAGGAGTTGGAAACAGAGCTACTCGTTGTAGATTAAAAAAGATAGTGGTTGAACAAAATGTTAGAATTTTGATGATTGCAAAGCCAATAATTTAGGATAATAGGTGATTACGCCCAAACAATACACGCGGTCAATTGCAGTAAAGAATGGGGTGTCGATCCCACGAGGAAAAACGATCTACAAAATAAGGTTAAGGAAAACAAACTATGCGAAACTAAAATAAATTCTAACAAATTTAAAATACAGAATTGAATTTAATTTAATGAAAACTAAGTTTGAGAAAATCACAAGGTTCCAAGAATCCCTCCTAGACTTCACACACCAATTAGTATCGATTCGCTATGATGACTCAACTACGTGTTTCACATCCCAAACGACGTAATCGGAAAAATAATCTTTTAATCATTAATATACCCTAATGTAAATGAATTTAAGATTTCACTTCTTCTAAGAAAACACAAAGGTTTGTCATATGTGATATCTTAAACTTACGATATATCCGGAGACAATACCGTAATAAATGACGATCACATATAACTAACCTACCGGAATCAATTAATCCTTAAATATTCCACACATAAGAAAAGCGTGACTAAGCTTATATGGAGAAGAAAAGATAATCACCGGAGTAATAAAAATCTACAAAGAAATCTATGATATCCTTCTCATTGAAATAACATAAATTTCTATATTAAATAAAAGTGAGAATCATTAAACATCATTATTCATCGTGAAAACTTAAAGCGAATCAATTACTAATTTAGTTTGTTACATCTAGGAGTTCACCTCTTCACCTTGCGTGGGGTTTAGTGACTCATGGTGGTGGTGGTCACAGCATCAATGGAGGAGGAACCCATCGCTTCCTGTACGCGCACGAATCCCGAGGAAAAGAGCTGAAAAGGTTCTGTGGTGGCTCTTAGAAAATCCCGGGGCGCAAATAGCGAAAACTGTTTTTCAGTTTGAAAAACCGTTTTCTCCCGCGCGATTTCGCGCTCTGCAGCTCGGCCTTCGTCTCCAACGCGACGCGTCTGCTCCGCCGCTCTTCTCCGCTCCTCGCGTGCGCTATCTCCTCCCAACCAACTCCGGTGCCTGCAAGAACAAAGAGAGAGGGTGAGGGAACAGGGATAACCACAAAAACGCGAAAAAAAATCAAGGAACAGGGCTCCCTGCTTCCGCTTGCGAGCGCTGTCTCGCGGGGTGGTAGCGAGGTTCTCGTGGTGGTTATCTGGTCTGTTTCGGCGGTGGTCGACAGAGAGAGAGAGGTGGAGGAGGGAGAGACTGTGGAGAAGATGGAAGAGGAAGGAGGGCGGCTGCGAAACAGGGTGGCGAAACAGGGAGGTACTCCCTGTTTCTGCTGCGTGCGGTGGTGATTGCTCTCGGGTGATGGTGGCTGCGAGCGGTTCGTGATGAGGGATGCTGGACGGTGGTGAGATGGAGGGAAGACAGAGACAGAGAGAGGTTGAACGGTGGCGAGGAAGAGAAACAGGAATCGAAACAGGGAGGTGCCCTGTTTCGCGGCGGTGTTGTGCGAGGTCGGTTAGTGGCGAGGTGGTGGTTGGTTAGTGGCGAGAGAGCTCTGTCTCTGCCCTGGTGGAGGTGGAGATGGCGGCTGGAAAAGAGAGGAAGAAAAACCGTGGAAGAGAGGAGGGTTGTCTTTAGACAAGGTAATAGAGAAACCTAAATAGGGTTTCCCTATTTCCTTGTTAGGCTGGGTTTAGGATTCTAGCTTTCTGGGCTTGGGCTTGAGCTTGGTTAAAGTCAGCTGGGTTAGGCTTAGATGTGTGAACCACTCTTTTGTACCACTGCTAGAATCGACAAATTAATCATTTTATCAAATTTGTCGCCTTAATGCGACTTTATCGTTCACGCGCGCAGATTCCTACAAAAACATAAAAGTTGAAATAATTAGAATAAAATATATTAATTGAAGCACTAACATATATAAATTAAGGGTCATAATTTGTAATAATTACGTGTATATCAAATACCCCCAAACCTATATTTTGCTAGTCCTCAAGCAAAACAAAATAAAGAATAAAATCCTAACTCACTTTCGTAGGACTCACGGTTGCACTTACCTTAACGTGCAACAAGACTTTAAACCTCTGGATTACCTCTAGAGGACGAGTTATAGTCTCGTGAGGGTTTCCAGAAATGCTACCCCCAAACATTACTGACTTAATAAAACAAAATCTATTTTCTAAAAACATAATGCAAAAGTGTGAGCATTCTTCTTTATTTTCCTTAGAGTAATTTTCTAATTGCTTAGCATTCGAGAAAAACAACAAACTAAAACTGTCACAAAAGTATATCAATAGAGTACAATAATTTAATAGTATCTAAAGGTTAAATGAATTTCATAATCATTCTCAACTCGAAGTGTGTGTGTGTGTGAGGAGCCTTATCAACATAACTCTTCATCTCATAGTAAAGATGCGACAAGATAACCATTAGAGAAGACGTTTCAACTACAATTCTCTCATGTCGCTCAGAAATGAAACGCTCAGAGATTGGGCACTCAGTTTATATGTGAGGAAAAGAATATATTATGGAAATGCAAACGTCTCACATATAATTATCATGAAAAACGGAATTTTCAAAGAGTGAAATGAATATGATCTCATGGACCGGAGTATTGATTACTTTTGAAAATGTTGAACCAAAACACCATAGTTCTTGCCTATTCAATCTCCACATCTATTAAGCTAACTTTCACTTAAGATCAATCAGGTCTTTACTAGGTTATATTGGGGCTTGGATTATGGCAAACAATAATGGACAAAAAGGATACAAAGATTTTCTGAGAATGGATACACCCTTGAATAAAACATAGGGCATTGAAGAGCAAATCAATGTTGTACACCATTAACTTTTTCTTCATTATTTTCTTCTTCAATCACTTTTTTTTTTTTTTGACATGCTTTTCCCCATTGATACAATCAAACACTTTTATTTCGAGGGCGCATGAAATATCTTTTTTTTTTATTTTTTTATTTGCCCATTCCATAAATATATCTCACCAGATACATTCTCAGAAAATTGGGTAAGGATAAACTAATAGAGGTATTACTCCTTGATTGGAGTAGGTATTGGGAATGGGGATCACAAAGAAAAGGCTATCTAAAGGCTTAAAAGGCTGCAAATGGATATTTATTATTGGGTAGGCTAAAAGGCTAAGAATGGTTTAAAGAAAGAAATGCCTATATCACTTCATAAGTTCTAGTTAGTACTAGGACATCTCAACTAAATAAAGCAAGAAGTTCTAGTGTAACGATTCAATTTTTATGTCATTCTTAAAGCAATCAATAAGAAAATCAAGAATAATGAGATCATCAACGAAATAGTGCGGACTCAAGAAAAATCAGAGTGTAATTAATAACCCTCAAGAAATAAAGAATGGCTCAAAACTCACAACGGTTAAGTCTCCACTATTATTCTAAAGTTTTCTAGTTCAATACCTCACTAATCAACTTCAAATCATGTTGACTTGGCTTATAGTGCATGAATAGTCGAGTTGAGAAGTCTCACGAAATACATCTAACATAAGGATAATATCAAATACCATGTTTTCACTAATATAACTATGTGACACGTGCTAGTATGTGTTTTCTCAAAATTAAAGCAACAAAATCATTCTCTAAAATTAAAAAGAACTCAAAACCTCTTCTTTTTTTTTGAATTTTTTGAATTTTTTTTTTATTCACCAAGAGTTCTGATTTCAAATGCATTTTCAAGAAGATTTTACACAATTACCATAATCATCTAAGTATTCAATGGAGATTGAGTAGAACACAAAAATGACTCGGTTTAAATGTAAAATACGTTTTAAACTCAAAGATTTTTGAAAATTGCATAAAAAGAATCTAATAAACCATACCCCAAACCTAAATCAAACATTGTCCTCAATGTATAAAATAATAATCATGACAAATCAAGGCAAAAGAAAAGAGGAGGGTTAGAGTGATATTACCATGGTGAAGTTTTACCAATTTCAAATAGACAATGTCCTCACAGTCACCAAAATATAAGAAATTCATACCGACGGGAGAAAGGAACATATGGGATGAAGAGCTCCAAGTGACTCCAATAGCAACACCTAAAATAACCTGAAATACTAAAAGAAAACATAAAAGCAACAACCTAAACTAAACTAAAATAATAATAATAAATGAAAAATAAAAGCTGTTATGGAGTTAACGAGTATGAGTGAAACACAACTAAATAGGGTACTCGAAAATCAATCCAAAATAACAGCAAAGACACACAACTAAGGCTAGGCTGCCTCCTAGGAGCGCTTGGTTTAACGTCGTCAGCCCGACATATATTCTCCCTCATGAAAGATATACTATGAAGTGACGAGGAAGAACATATGGAACACGCACCTCAAAACCTAGTCTATGATATAAATTAGTCAATAGGGTGAAGGAATCGTATACCAATAACCTGAAAAGTTGAGGATCAATCCATTCAAAGATAGCAACCACCTGATGTTTCTTCTTGATAGTGCATAGATCCTTGATGACCCTCGCATAAGTTGGTACCTGTTTAAACACATGTGGCAAAGGTGAGATAATTTTAACCTGGTTCAAGTGTTCTAGAATCTCACCATACATTTTTGATTTCTTTCCAGTAAGTCGTAGTGCTTGAGGAAAAGGAACTGAAAATGGAATGTTCTTGTTGGGCTCATCCTCAGGAATGCTCTCATTTGCACATGGGGAGGTGCTTATAGTTGTGGACGAGCTTGACCCATATAAGATCTTACCACTCTGAGTAGCCATGGCATTAACCTCTTTGACATTCTGAGAGTCTGAAGTAGAGGTTTGTGTAATAAGTTGGCCCTTCGGATTTGCTTGAGGTTGTGACGGAAATTGGCCCCAAGTTTGTACTGTTAATGAACTTGTCAACTTGCTTATTTGGCTTTTGATCTCCTTGTTCTCTTCTGCCAACTGTGTCAATGCAACCTCAATTTTTTGATTAGTTTTACCTTGTGCCTCTATAAATGCATGTAATGTGTCTGATAAGGAACCTGTGTTAGATTGTGCATTGTATGGAGGTGCAGGGTATGACCTAGGTGGTTGTGCCTGTGGGTGTGTAGGTTGGTCGGCCTCAGACCTCCAGCCAAAGTGAGGGTGATCTCTCCAGCCAGAATTGTAAGTGTTAGAGAATGGTGAATAAGGCTTCTTGTACATCCCTAAGGCGTTACATTGTTCCTCATAAACCCCTCTCATCTCAGTCAAGGTTGGGCAATCCTGTATTAAGTGTTCAACTCCCCCGCATATAAAACAGGCGTCCTGTAGCTCAATTCTGGCAACAGTATGTGCGGGCTTACCATCCCTGGTCTTAAGTGCCTCTAACTCCCTAGTTACTCTATCCAGTTGGGCTCTAAGGCTATCCTCTTCCCTAAGTTGGTAAACTCCAGCTGGGCGTGGTCTATCTGTGCTCTCAGTAGCACGTGGACCAGTCCAAGTATGAGCCTTTTCAGCCAAGTCATTCAGGTACTCAATGGCCTCGTCAGGGTCCTTTTGCAAAAACTCTCCATTACACATCATCTCAAGGAACTGACGTTCTCTACTGGCGAGCCCCTCATAAAAATAACTGACTAAGCGCCAACTTTCATACCCATGGTGTGGGCATGTATTCAAGAGATCCTTGAACCTCTCCCATACTTGATATAATGTCTCGCTATTCTTTTGGGTGAAGGTAGAAATCTGTCTCTTTAGACTGTTGGTTTTGTGGTGAGGAAAGTATCTATTAAAAAATGCTTGGGTCATCTCCTCCCACAAACCTAAGTGGTCTCTAGTCCAACTCACTCCTCCAAATTTTTTTAATTTTTAATTTTTTTTTTAGAAATAAAATAAAATGAAAATAAAGATAAAGATAAAAATTAAACTGGACCTACAACCTAAAAAAAAATAGAGGAAAATAAAATAAAATGAAAAATGAGCAAGAAAGATAATACCCGAAACCTTCCTTGTAGAATGACGCTTTTTCCCCGGCAACGGCGCCAAAATTTGATTACGCCCAAACAATACACGCGGTCAATTGCAGTAAAGAATGGGGTGTCGATCCCACGAGGAAAAACGATCTACAAAATAAGGTTAAGGAAAACAAACTATGCGAAACTAAAATAAATTCTAACAAATTTAAAATACAGAATTGAATTTAATTTAATGAAAACTAAGTTTGAGAAAATCACAAGGTTCCAAGAATCCCTCCTAGACTTCACACACCAATTAGTATCGATTCGCTATGATGACTCAACTACGTGTTTCACATCCCAAACGACGTAATCGGAAAAATAATCTTTTAATCATTAATATACCCTAATGTAAATGAATTTAAGATTTCACTTCTTCTAAGAAAACACAAAGGTTTGTCATATGTGATATCTTAAACTTACGATATATCCGGAGACAATACCGTAATAAATGACGATCACATATAACTAACCTACCGGAATCAATTAATCCTTAAATATTCCACACATAAGAAAAGCGTGACTAAGCTTATATGGAGAAGAAAAGATAATCACCGGAGTAATAAAAATCTACAAAGAAATCTATGATATCCTTCTCATTGAAATAACATAAATTTCTATATTAAATAAAAGTGAGAATCATTAAACATCATTATTCATCGTGAAAACTTAAAGCGAATCAATTACTAATTTAGTTTGTTACATCTAGGAGTTCACCTCTTCACCTTGCGTGGGGTTTAGTGACTCATGGTGGTGGTGGTCACAGCATCAATGGAGGAGGAACCCATCGCTTCCTGTACGCGCACGAATCCCGAGGAAAAGAGCTGAAAAGGTTCTGTGGTGGCTCTTAGAAAATCCCGGGGCGCAAATAGCGAAAACTGTTTTTCAGTTTGAAAAACCGTTTTCTCCCGCGCGATTTCGCGCTCTGCAGCTCGGCCTTCGTCTCCAACGCGACGCGTCTGCTCCGCCGCTCTTCTCCGCTCCTCGCGTGCGCTATCTCCTCCCAACCAACTCCGGTGCCTGCAAGAACAAAGAGAGAGGGTGAGGGAACAGGGATAACCACAAAAACGCGAAAAAAAATCAAGGAACAGGGCTCCCTGCTTCCGCTTGCGAGCGCTGTCTCGCGGGGTGGTAGCGAGGTTCTCGTGGTGGTTATCTGGTCTGTTTCGGCGGTGGTCGACAGAGAGAGAGAGGTGGAGGAGGGAGAGACTGTGGAGAAGATGGAAGAGGAAGGAGGGCGGCTGCGAAACAGGGTGGCGAAACAGGGAGGTACTCCCTGTTTCTGCTGCGTGCGGTGGTGATTGCTCTCGGGTGATGGTGGCTGCGAGCGGTTCGTGATGAGGGATGCTGGACGGTGGTGAGATGGAGGGAAGACAGAGACAGAGAGAGGTTGAACGGTGGCGAGGAAGAGAAACAGGAATCGAAACAGGGAGGTGCCCTGTTTCGCGGCGGTGTTGTGCGAGGTCGGTTAGTGGCGAGGTGGTGGTTGGTTAGTGGCGAGAGAGCTCTGTCTCTGCCCTGGTGGAGGTGGAGATGGTGGCTGGAAAAGAGAGGAAGAAAAACCGTGGAAGAGAGGAGGGTTGTCTTTAGACAAGGTAATAGAGAAACCTAAATAGGGTTTCCCTATTCCTTGTTAGGCTGGGTTTAGGATTCTAGCTTTCTGGGCTTGGGCTTGAGCTTGGTTAAAGTCAGCTGGGTTAGGCTTAGATGTGTGAACCACTCTTTTGTACCACTGCTAGAATCGACAAATTAATCATTTTATCAAATTTGTCGCCTTAATGCGACTTTATCGTTCACGCGCGCAGATTCCTACAAAAACATAAAAGTTGAAATAATTAGAATAAAATATATTAATTGAAGCACTAACATATATAAATTAAGGGTCATAATTTGTAATAATTACGTGTATATCAATAGGCATTTGGAAGTAGGTAACAAAGTCAGACCGCCAGGCTTTGTGTCTAACACAGCGGAAGAGGGTAAGATTTGGATTTTCTGGGTGAATGACATATCTTTCTCAGTTTTGGGGATGTCAGATTAGATTGTTCACGGAAGGGTGGTGGATAACACTAATTCTCGTTCATTTATCATGTCTTTTGTGTATGCTAAGTGTTCAGTTGAGGAACGAAGGGAGTTGTGGATGAATATGGAAAACTTTTCCTTGAATTGCGACAGTCCTTGGATGATAGGTGGAATTTTAATATGATTGCTAATGGCCAATAAAAATAGGTGGCAGTCCCCTTCTTTGTGGAGTATCGCGGAGTTTTCATATTGTTTTGGCAATTGTGGATCACAGGATTGTGGCTTCTCGGGACCGCGGCTAACATGGTGTAATAATAGGCAAGGAAGGGACAAAATATGGGCCAAATTGGACATAATTTTGGTGAGCTCTGATTGGTTGCAGTTGATGCCAAACACCAAGGTAGAGCATCTGCATCGAACCTTCTCTAATCACACACCGTTGTTGGTGTCTATGCCTTTACAGGTTCGAGCAGGTACGTCTCCCTTTAGATTTTTGAACATGTGGACTACTCATTCCTCTTTTGGCAATTTAGTGGAAGATGTTTGGATTGTTAATCTGGGTAGCATGAAGGCAACCGATAAAGTTGATGTAAACTCAAGAAACTTCTAAAAGAACTCATTAGGTGGAATAAGGAGATTTCTGGTATTGTGTTTAACAGAATCAAGGCCTTGAAAGATGAGATGCAACAATGGAAAACAATTTTGATGTCAAGATGGAATAATGGGGATGTATTGGGCTTAATGCCAATGCGAATTGGGATGTGAATGCGTAGTGTGGATTCAAAAAGCGGAGCAAAAAAGCTTAAAGAATGGGATGCATGTACTAAATACTTCTTTGTTTTAGTAAAATCTAGACAGAAGCATAGGTTAATTAACAAAATTAGGTGACAAGTTAAGCAGGACACATTCAGCATCCCTAAGAATAGTACACCAGGTCCAGATGGGTTTACCTCTAGTTTATTTCAGGCTTGATGGGAAGTAATGGGTTTGGATATTTGGGAAGCAGTGAAACAATTTTTCGAAGGAGAATCCTTGCCTGCCTCTTTTTCAACTAACTAGATTGCTCTTATCCAGAAGATAGACCATCTAGGTTCTTTTTCTGACTTTAGACCCATTAGTCTTTGCAATGTTATTCACAAAATATTTAGTAAATTATTTTACAATAGACTGGCGTTATTACTTCCGAATTTGATTTCTCAAGAACAAGGTGTTTCTATCAGAAGAAGGTCTATAATAGAAAATATTGGCTTGGCACAAGAAATGGTCAAAGATACTAGAAAGAAATCCATTGCGAAAAAAAAATGTAGTCCTTAAAATTAACATGGAAAAAGCTTATGACTGGATGGATTGGGGCTTCCTTTTAGCAGTGCTAAGGAGGTTTGGATTTGATAATAGAGTTTGTCATGTAATTTTTAATTGCATCTCTAATTATGGGTTCTCTATTCTGTTGCAAGGGGTGTACAAAGGGTATTTTAAATCCACTAAAGGATTGAGACATAGTGATCCCCTCTCCCCCATTCTTTTCATTATTGCTTCAAAATTTTGATTAAGGGTTTGACAAAGACATTTCATAAGGGGTACTACTACACCCCTAGGGCTTGTGCTCCAATCACTCATCTTCTTTATGCAGATGACACTACAACAAATTTGTTTTAAGTAACGCTTCTAAAAGCGCCAATATAGTAAAAATGTGTCGACTTAGATCATTGCCGACATTTTATAAAGCACCGAAGTATGTGCCGACAAAGGATTAACGACGTTTTATATGAAGATTCGGTTAATATCTTCATACACAACACTTTTTAAACTGCCGTAATAGCTTATATAAGCGCCTATAAAAAAATGGATATGTCTATTCCCCTTTGGATACAAACGCCGTATTTATAACTTTGTAATCGCCTGATAAAGATTTTTTGCGACGCTTTGAAAACGCCAGCTATGTTAACAAACCTACATAAAAAAATATCATTTTTCAGGCAACTCAACCTGCATCAATAAAAATGTTGACTCCAACTTAAATAAATACATTGAAAACATTAAATTTAAAATGTATTGCCAATGCGAATCTGCCATGAACCCATCTTTGACTCACTGCCAACCCTATCAACAACATAAGTTTCACAGAAAATATAACAAATAAAATAGCAACACAAGGAACATAACCCTTTAATATATTTATATGTAAAACAGTATGTTCAACCATGGAAAGTTTGTAAGAAGAACATATACCACATTCTCCTATAACAGCATGACTAATCTAAAAAAGTTCGAAACAAAATAGAACCCTCTGTCTTAACAAGCATGTAAGAAAAACCAACATAAGTGAGCTCTGCATCCAGATATATATACATCCAAGTATAGCACATCGGCAACCACTTCAAACCTGTAGACAACAAGTAATAAAATTAACAATTATACTGATGGAGTTGAACCAAAACTCAGTTGAAGCTTTTCAGCTCTCTAGCTAATTAACCATGGAGATTTCAATAGCAAAACTCGAAATTATTGTAGGAAAATCAACAAATAAGGAACAAATATGAAAACAACTATTATCACTGGTGGCATACAAAACACATCCTAGTTATTATCACTTTAAAAAACTCACCACTAATGTGTCTCAGATCCACCATTGTTTTGATCAGTCAGTCTCCTCAATGCTTGGATCATCATGGCCATATCATCCTTCATTTTATTCATTTCATCACTGGCCATTTTCTTGTAGTCTGCCAACTCTTTTTTTTTCTTCCGCGGCCTCTTTCCTTGCAATCTAAATTCAAGCATTGCTTCTTCTGCAGCTTGAGATCCAAAACGACTACTCATGCCATTTTCTGATGTTGGCGTGACCCCATGTCCCCTACAACGTACACGTCCTAGTCTGTCTGGCTCGAATACTTTAGCGAAAATGTGGTTGTCATTTAAGGAGTTTAATCCCTCCTCTCGTTGCATAGTAAGATTTTGTATCTCTTCCTACATTTAGAGGCACATTTAGTTAGTGAATATGGAATATAAATGGTAATGGTTACCAACAATTTTAAATTGAAAAAAATATTGACCGCCTTTCTTTGAGTGAATACATCTGAATATGAACCATCTTTGCCTGTATAAGCAAGCTCAAACATTCTAATACGAGATGGGCGAACTCCTGTCCTTTTCATCTGGCAACAATAGAAAACGTTTACAAATGAGTAACTATATTTCTACTAAGTTGATATTCAAACCCAATATCTCAAACATTTTGTACTTAACCTCTTCATCCTCAACTATGGCAAATGATTTTTTGCTTGCACGATGAAGCATTTATTGTATGCCACGCCTATCTTTATTCTTATCACACAATTCCTAAATTTATTAAAAACGGATTTGAAAAACCACGTCATCAAGAATGAAGTATGCATATATAATGTAAAAACTGTTGAATAATAATAGTATGAAAGGATTTGTAAAAACTCTTGAATAATAACAGTATGCATATATAATGTAAAAACTGTTAAATAGCAAGCATTTGTTTTCTTCAAATTCTTTGAGATTTTCTCATATTAGACGAATGAATTGATTGCAGTATCTCTGTCAGCACAACTCAAACTGGTGTATCCATGTTATTTGTGACTAGGGCCGTAAAATGGCTATAATCATGCATGACAGATGACAGTTATGTTGTATGTACATATGAATAACAATGGTATAGTGTAAGACATCTTGCTCCAGAAGACTTCCCATAATTTTCTAATGTAGTGTAATCAAATATATAAGCTCAAGGAAATTACTCAGTGTCAATATATGGAGTTGAGCATTTATTTAAAGATTTAAAACTTATTTTTTAGTGTCCCACCATCATATCTCCTATGATTGATTCTGTGTAGGTACATTCTGTATGTATTCGTTTCATTACAATCTTATATGCATCATGTTTTCATTGAAAGATCATATTTGCCACTTTTTCCATCATATGTAGAATATATAAATGTTTTGTCTACTTTCAATTGTCTTTATGAGTTAATATGTATGCTGTCACTTCTTAGGCGAATGAGAACTTGGTAGTGTGTTTTCCGAAGGAAAAAGCATGGTGACTGAAGGTGAACAGAAAAGTTACTCCAATGAGGATCAATCATTGCTCAAGGACTCTGGTTGTGTACACATGGAAAGCAAAGGTGTGGTTATTGAAAGACAAGATCAAAATTTATCTAATAACGATGAACTGGTATTCAAGGTATGCGGCTGTGCATATACCGAGGGAAAAACCACAGTTATTGGAAGCAAACAGAGAAATTCTACTAATGAGGATGACTCACTAATCAAGGGGCCTGGTAGTGTATGTGACGACAAACACACAGTTTGTGAAAGTGAAGCGGGGAGTTCATTTAACGAGGATGAACTGCTATTCGAGGTGACCAAAGGCAGAAAAAAAATTGATGAAAGGAAACAAGAAGAGGGTTCCTTTAGGTTGAGTAGCTTGAGTGTGCTCTATGACAAGCTGAAGCAGGAATAGCATTGACCTGAAGCAGAAATTTTGTTGGAACTCAAACAATCTGAAAATTCTATAAGGAGAAAAATATTGGAGACGAAAAAAATATATATTAAACAATCTAGGCAGCAATTGCCCATGTTTTGGACGTGTTTGCAAGGATTTTCTAGGCAGCAATTGCCACTGTTTTGGATGCTGTTTGCAGTCTGGGCAGCAATCGCCCATGTTTTGGGTGTTGTTTGCAGGAATTTTCTGGCCAGCAAATGCCACTGTTTTGGATCGCTGTGCATCATGACATTGTTTCAATTGCTATGGACTCATCGTGGAATAAATGCAAACATTCTCTATAACATTATTAGTGGTAGAAGGTATGAAAATTGCACCAGCCATTTCTCATAATAATGCAATTTTCACCTCTACCCAGACGACATCCCATGTGAGATAGAGAATTAAAACACAAACATCATCATCAAATTAGTATCTTCCGTGAACTAGTCAACCAACCACCGAATCACTTGTATCTTCCGTTTTCATATGATAGACAGTTACATATACACCATAGAAATTAGTAACAAACTGTTAAAAACTTAAAATTGTTGCAAATGCTCAGGAGAAATTTAAAAGAGCACCTACATTTACTGAATTATATTTTAGAACATAGAATCAATTATGAACATCACAGTTAAACTTACGGGGATACAACACAAAAACTGATTACTTAGACCTACTAGGTTCAACTGCACTTAGTAACTCTGGCATACTAGGGCCAAGCTTTAGCTCTCAAATGTTGCATTGAGCAACATTTGAGATTAGAGGTTTGGTACACCTAGACAAGAACAATACTCCCTATATCCGACATGCTAGGTGAGGGGAAAGTGCGAGGAGTCGGAACCAACATCTCAGCTGGATTGTAGGATGGGTTTTGCAATGACTGGAACAGGCTATTTGATACTGTTGCGGAGCTGAGAGTATGGGGCAGGCTAGCAATATGTGGGGCAGAGTACGAAAGTTTGCACGATACTCCTGTGTTTGCTTGTGCTCTGACCTGCTCTTATAGATGTTGTTTCAGTGGTCATTTTGTAGGATGATGTGTGCAAACTACATGCAGGAGTATTCACTGGTTTGGAGAGCCAAAACCATGGAGGAGCAGTCGTGCTGCTTGTAGGCTTGCGTGGTGGATTCTCTGTCCAGAAAATGCACTGGACAGACTGCTCTGTTTTGGACAGAGTACTCTGTCTTGCCTCACCCTGGAGCGTCCTATATTGCGGCATGTATGGTGGATTGGGCGAGAGTTAGGCGTGCAGGGTGTTGTTACTGCAAGTTGATATTGCAAGTTGCAAGTTTGTATTTTGAAAATTGCACTTTGTTGCATGGTTTGTTTGTGGAGCAATTGGCTTTAGTGCAAGATGCAGGGTGCTAATGGTTTCTCCTTCAAGTTTCAAGTCACTTTGAAGCAGGAATTTTTCTGGTTTATTTAGGATGTATGTCCAATTTTTTTCTTTTTAACTAGGGTAAAGCCATCATGTACCCCCGATATGTGTACAAAATTTTTGTGATAAAAGGTCAGTCATCCCATAGTTGCCCCTCCCCACTGAAGGTTTAATTAAGAAAAAAAAAAAAAAAAAACTTAACTCCAACTTCAACCAATCCAAAAATGTTACTTCCATAATCAATATTAACTCTTAGTGAAAGATCCAAATTACAAATAACAAAGAAGAAGAAAGAACTGCAAATAAATCAGTATAGTAGAAGGAATGAAAAAAAAACAAATTCATACCATAAGCTTGTAGTTGTGGTTGGTCTTTACAACCGAAATGTTGTGTGGTTGATTCTCGATAGCCAACTTGTCTCTCCTCTCAATAGTATTGTATTATACTAAAAAATGAAAAGAGAGCAACAATAACCCACATTGACCAAAACCCTAAAACAACTTCCACTTCATCCATGACGAACCCCAAGAAACAAACGCACACAGAGAGAAAGGATGGATGGGTGTGTTGTTTCCATTCGATTTCAGCGCACGAATTGAAAGCTTATTATATGATTTTTACTCAAATGTATAAAAACAGAGAGAGAGAGACAAAATAAAACAACGAAGAGATAAGAGAGGGGACTGACCGTAGAGAGAGGACCGAATCGATTTCAAGTCGCTTGCATGGAATCGCTTCAATGGCGATTCGATTTCGAGTGGAAGTGAAGCATTTGCAAATTCGATCTGGGGAGGAGCAGGAATGAGGGAAGGAGGTGGGTTTATTTACCTCTTTTACGGCTTTTTCAAAAATTATTTTTATGTCATTAGTGGGAAGTGTTCGCGGGGCGACTTTTTTGTTTTTTATCGACGCTTCCTAACATCAACGCTGGTATTGCATACGATTTCTTTAATTAAACGGTGTTGTAGTTAGAAGCACCGGTAATGTTAAGCATTGGCGGTGCTTTGAAAGTGTCATTTTAGAATGCATTTCTTGACGTGTGATATTCTGATTTTTCTTAATGGCAGGAAGTCTTACCTGTTAGGCTATATTAAATTCTTGAAGGATTATTGTTGGGCGTAAGGAAAAAATATTAATGTCTCTAAAAATTCTTTCATGGTAGGTGACAAGGCAGAAACGGAAATGATTGTGGTGGTCAAGTCCCATACTGGCTTCCAATATATTGGCTCCGTTATGAAGTATTTGGGAGGTCATGTTTACCAAGGGCGATGCAAGATTATTTATTTTGAAGAGGTTATTCAAAAACTTCAGCGTAGGGTCGATGGTTGGAAAGCAAAGCTTACCTCTCCTGGCGGCAGATTGGTGTTGATTAAAAATGTATTGTGCTCCATTCCTGTTTATGTGTTGAGTGTTATGCATGTGCCAAAAATATTTGTCGACAGGATTCGAAAAATTATAGCTGATTGTTTCTGGGGTGACTGTGAAGGCAAACTGAGGAAGAAATGGATTAAATGGGAGAAAATAATTTTACCAGTTGACGAAAAAGGCTTAAGTGTGCAAGATTTATCCTTGGCAATCAAAGCCTTCCGTTTGAAGTCATTATGAAATTTGGTGAATGAGGAATCCCTGCAGATGAAATTCATGAGGAAAAAAAAATTTGAAGTCGGGCTTGCCACTCTGTACACAAGTGGACAAATGTGGTGTTTCCCCCTTGATGAAAGATATTTTTAAAGTCATGAATAATTTTTTGTCTAATTCTTTATGGCTTATTGGGCAAGGTAACACATTTTTTTGAAGAAAATTGGAGCAGGTTGAAAGTTTTTGCCAAACCTCTTGACCTTGTTGTGCAGGAGATTTGGCCTTCTATTGAGGAGATCAAGAATGGAAAATTCATGGTGTTTAATCCTTCTATCCTGATGGTAGCTTTGGATGCTCTTGATTCCACGCTTAGGGATGATTTGGATAAGGCAGATTCTTGTGTGTGGCAGCCTAACCCGAATGGTGATTTTTTTTACGAAATCTGCTTATGACTTGATTAGGGACAAAGGGGCTGAATGGGCCTTACTTAAGAAGATTTGGTCACCTTTATTGTCGTCTAGAATTTCTGGTTTCATATGGAAATTACTTTTTAGAGGTGTGCCAGTTCACGGGGAGCTTTATCGTTGTGGTATCCAGTTGGCTTCCAGATGTAGGTGTCTATTGATGCTAGCTCTAGTGATTTGGGAGATTAGGAAGCAAATGTGCAAATGTGTATATGAAGATGCAAGGTCGGATGATGTGGCCGTAATTATTAGTGTCTGTATATGGTTGAGGTTGGTTAATGTCGTTTTTGGGAAGAAAAAAATCAGGGATAATAATAAAGTGTTGACAGCTCTTGGGCTACAATTGAGGTCGGTGGCTCCTATTGTGTTTAGAGTTATTCATTGGGCATTCTTTTCAGAGGGTTTTGTGGCATTAAACATTGATGGGTGTTCTCCATTAACAAGTACGCGGCAGGCGGATTTATTATTAGAGACAGCAATGGTGATATATGGCAGCTAAGCAATGCCTCTTTGGGGAAGGTTCCAATAATAAGGCGGAAGTTTTGGAGCTTTTATATGGACTTTGATTATGTCTTGGTTTGGGTCTGAGCAGAATAATCATTCAAACCGATTCAACAATAGTTAAAGGATTGTTTGATGACCTATTCAAGATTTTGTGGTTCTTTGAAAATTACTAGAAAGAAGTTAAGGATCATAAATATGGCAAGCAAATTTATTGTTGTCATGTCAATAGGGAAGCTAATGCAGTTGCGGATGCATTAGCTAGGAAGGCACGGGTGGATGAAATATCTAGTGAAGTGGCCTACTTATGCCTACCTCGGAGAACTCGGGGACTGATCAGTCTTGATCGAGATAGAACAGCTTACTTCCGTAAATCTTGAGCCTTTTTTTGAGTTAATTATTATGTTGTAGACAGGTAAGTTAGAAAGCTTCAAGAATTTTGGCTTTGGAAGTATGGTGTCGAATTTTTTTTATTGGATGCAAGGGATGACAGTTACTCAGAGGCTGCTACTCTGCTGCAATTTGATTGGTTACAGGGGTCTTGTTGATCGTTGGTTGCGTGTAGTTTCTCTTGTGTGTGCATTGGTGTTATGGAAACAGGGCAAAATATGCCATGTTTTTTTAGTTGAAAGAGTGTCTCCGAGGTGTTCATTTTTGCTGCATTTGACGTTCGAGAAACAGGGCCTGATTCGAGGTTTCGAGTTGGCTTGCTATAGGGGAGAGCCTGCTTCTGACAAACTGGGTGCGGTTGATTATTTTCAGGCCTTGGTGATACTAAAACAGAGTTTGTGATACCCTATTTTAGGCATATATGTGTGCTGCTATTCTAAGCCTAATCATGTCTAGTTGTTTGGTGCGAATTGGTCCAAGTTTTGCTTGAATTTTTTAGTAATAGTGAGAGTTTTGGCTTCGATTTGGGCATTCAACCGAAATTCGTTTTGTTTGGCTTTGAAAGGAGGTGGACTTGGCATGACTGATGAAGCTGCAGAAAATGTTATTTTTAATTTTTGGCTATGTCTTAAGTTAGGTCTCTTTTTCCTTGACTTTAAATTAGGTAAAGTCGTAATGTACCCCCGATTGAGCTGTAAATCAAATATTTTGACTAGTAATAAAGGTTTGGCATCGCATAGCTGCCCCTCCTTCCCGGAGGTTTAATTAAAAAAATAATAATAGTAATAATAATAAAATATTGGCGCGTTAAAGATTATTTTTCGATTATGTTGTTTGGGAAATGAAACACATAATTGAGTTATCAAAAATGAATCAATACAGGTTGAAGCGGTGAAATCTATGAGGGGTTCTTGGACGCTTGTGATTTTTCTTATTTGATTTTTATTCACCTAAAATCAATTACTTTTTGTAATTTGCAAGATCTTTTCAAGTTTAGTTTTTTGTCTTGTTCGTGTAGCTTTCTTCCTTGAACCTTTTTTGTAGATAGCTTTCTTCGTGGGATCGACACCCTATTCTCTACTTCATTGACCGCGTGTATTGTTTGGGCTTAATCATCTGACTCAATACTCCACTTGGAAAATTGGTAGAGGAAACATGAGCTTCTTCAGTGTGATTTGACATAAAAATTTTAACATTCGGGTTGGGATGTGAAGGGAAACTTTGCCATCCCTCAGAATCATGCATAGAGAAGATTTTATTTCTTTAGGACCCTTACTTTAGAGAATGACATTTCTCTTGTATAAAAGTAGAATGCAAGATAGATGGAGATTTTATTAACCAAAATTAATAAGTTAATAAACCCTACTTGTAATACCGCAAGTGCACAACTGTCTAACTAGTAGATAGTGGCAAATACGGGTCGATCCTACGAGGATTGTCGAGACAATCAAATTCTAAGACTTATTTAAACTAATTTAGAGTTGGGGTTGCAGAAGAAAATTACTAAATTAAAATAACTAAATTGACAACTAACATTAAACTGCTAAGATGATAAGAGAGTAGATCGAGACATCGAATCAACCACAGGTTCTTCAAGATTCATGTAATCTAAATTATTGTTTCCAAGAATCAACACGACTAATCTAAAGATTAATCTACATTTGCAATTGATTTCAGCGAAGGCATAAACCACTACAAAAAACGAAGTCTAAAACGGCACTTTCAAGGCAGCGTTTCAACAAAAGCGCCGGTAAAAAACATTATCAATACCGGCGTTTAGGATACCAAGCGCCGGTGATAAATTGAGTCTCAAGCAATACAGGTGTTTATAATGAAGCACTGGTAAAGAGCTCCCTACACTGGCATTTTCTTTATGAAGCGCTGGTAAAGAGTTAACAATACCGACGTTGATTCTCTGAAACGCCGGTAAAGCTAAAAAATCCCGAAAATAAAATTGTATTTTTTGGAAACATCGTATTAGATGTAAATAAGCACCGGTAAAGAGTGAACAATACCGACAGTTTACTGAAAGCGCCGGTACAGAGTATCCAATACCGGCGGTTTAGTTAAAGCGCCGGGAAAGAGTAACCCATACCGGCATTTTAAACAAAGTGCCGGTAAATAGTAACCAATACCGGTGTGTTGTTTTAGAAGCGCCGGGAAAGATTAAAAAACCCCACCAACCTAAGGGTGGGCATCCCATCCCGCGATCCTGATCCCGTCTCGTCCCGATTTTTTCGGGTCTTAATGGGATTGAATAATTCCATCCCGTCACAATCTAGAATGGGATGGGATGAAGATTTTCAATCCCGCCAATCCCGTCCTGTCCCGAGCTAATTTTTCACTCTGGTATTGATGAGTATTTTCTAGAATACGTCCCTCAACTTTCTGCCATTTAAACATTTAGAAATACCTGCTATGCAGATTTGGTAGCATATTTTTTGCAGTTACCTATTACATAATTACTACATGAATATTAAACTCTCTCGAAATTCAATTTTTATTTGATTTTCTTTATATTACATTCCTACTAGATCATCAGATGATGGAACATGTCGTATCTAGGATATTAGGAATACCAATGCCAGTCCTCGCATTTACATTCCAAAGCCTTCAGATGCTATCATTGGTTTGTTTCAAGTTTACATAGTGTGTTTTGGTTGGTTGGTTGGCTGGGGTTTTTGGAATTTGGTAACTGAAATCTTAACTTAGAATTAACTGCAGGGAAGAACAATTGTCCCTCAACTAACACGCTCTCAACTAGCAATGTTCCCTCAACTAGTACCGATCCACAAAGCCACCAAATATTGTGTTGTGCATATAATGCTAGTGGAACGGTTTTTGTCACTGGTAGCTCAGATACCCATGCAAGGGTAAAACTGAGTGTTATTCTTTGCGTTGTGTACATTATGTTTGTTTAAACTTGTTCTTCTATTAGCAAATATATTGTTCAAGATTGAAATGCACTGCTGGATGCATATGAGTTTTTTCTTCAAGAACAAGCAATTTGCAGGTGTGGAATGGTTTGAAGTCTAACACAGATGAGTGCAAGCAACCAATTCATGAGATTGATTAAAGAAAATGAAATGCATATAATCAGAGCACGCTGATCTCGTCCCGTCTTGTCTCGTATGAACAGGATGGGTTTATCTCGTCCCACCCCGTTTCGTGCCCACCCCTACTCCAACCCATCCACTCAATGATGAGCATGGTGCGGTTGTTAGTGCCTGTTCTGGATCTACTACTGGCCACTCAGTTGTTATGCATGAATTGCAATGAGTAGAAGCGGGGCTCAAGGCTGCTGAACTACATGCTATACGTCGCCTGGAATTTAGCACTAATTCTCAGGCTGTTTTCACTTTCCTCACAAAGACCACGAGTGCACCCTGGAACCTGAGAAACCAATAAGGCAGCGGACCACCTTGCAGCCTTGTTTCCTGGCAGTGAGTACATCACTGTGGTTCCTAGCTCTTTTGTTGAGGATTTCAAAAAGTATGTGTACGAAGATAGCATAGGCCTCAGAATGTAACATCTTCCAATTTCTTTCAGGTTCGAGGATCCTTAATAAACCCCAGCTCAATTTCCAAAAAAAAAAATTATGCTTTCTAAAACGCCACTTTAGATGTTACAAACGCCGGTAACGAGTAACCCAGACCGGCGTTTTTCTTATAACGCGCCAGTAACAATGACCCTTAACCGGCGTTTGCGTTATGAAGCGCCAGCAGATATAAAAACCCCGCCATGCCAGTGCACACAAAATTGTGTTTTTTGAAACGTCGTAGTAGCTGTAAATAAGCGTCGGTTAAGGGTAACCAAAACCGGCACTTTAAAATGAAAGCGCCGGTTAAGGGTAAACAATATCGGCGCTTTATTTAAGAAGCGCCGGGAACGATAAAATACCGCCAACCCATCCCGCTAATGAAAATAAAATTTTGGTTTCTAAATTCCGTTTTAGATGTACGAAGAGTCGGTACAGAGCTAACAACATCGGTGTTTAATATAGAAGCGTCGGTAAAGAGCTAACAAGACCGGCGTTTATTGTAGAAGCACCGATAAAGAGCAAAAAAAAAACCCGCGAATTAATCCCGCTAATAAAAATAAATTTTTGTTTTGGAAACGCCGTATTAGAGGTTGAAAACGCCGGGTTAGAGGGATAATATAAAAACCCTCCAGAGATAATAAAAAACCCTCGACTCAATTCCCTCCTTCCTCTGCGCCGCTCCGTCCTTCCTGCTGCGCTCGCGACTTCCCTCCTTCCTCCTTCCCAATCCTTAGCGCTTCCAATCCTTCATGACTTCGCTCATTCCCTCTTCCCTCCTTCGCTCTCTGTCTCTCTGTTGAAATCTCTCAAACACTGTGGTGGTGGTGGTACCCATTCAAGAACATTCGAATAGCAACCAAAGAGAAGAAACTCAAGGTACAATTGAATCTCTATTTGATGATTTCCAAATATAGGGCTTTTGGTTTTTTATGAATCCCTATTTTATAATCGCTTTCGATTGGTTTTTGGGACTAACTTCTGTACTTATTTAATTAATCATGGAAAAATGACCTATTTATAATCTCTCATTGTGTCTTTGAGGACAGAATCATGGAAAAATGAGTCGTCAAATATTCATACTAACTTCTGTACTTATAACCAAGTCACCCTTATTTGTTCTTATGGATGTAAAATTATAAGCAAGTAATCTTTGTTCTTTTATATTGATATTTATCTGTAGTTGTTGTTGTAAGTCTTGTTTTATTTTAACATCAATATTGAAAAACGGGTGTCTTACAAATAGTAGTGTTTTTGTGTATGGGATGCTAACAAATAGTATTTGGGCTTATTTAGCTTTTATATGGCACTTATAGGTTGTCATTGTAGTTTTTGGATTTGAACTTTTTTTCAACTTATTTTACTGTTTTCTATATTGTATTAACTTGTGGAGATCTCTAGTAAAAATTCGTTTTAAGGTAAACACGACTTATTTCTATGTGTAAACTAAGTTGAGATGGTTTTGGTTTTGGTGTTGCTATTACTTCTAGGGCCATGGAAAGCTTGTAATGCCACTCACAGACTGTCACTGAAAGTCTCCTTATAGCGCTCCTGACAATTTTGTCATGGATGATGTGACAGAGGAGCTGAACTATGAGTTCTAGTAATGTAAAGTTTGAAGAATTGATACCAATATGTCCAGTGTTGAACTAACTTGCTAGTCAAAATCTAAACTCAAGGGAGATAAACTTTTAATAATTGGTACTAAATCGACAATTTCAACTAAAATCAGTACATTTTGAATGCTGATTTATTAATAAAATTAAAGGAATGGAAAGTCTGATTGAATGTCTACGTACCATTGGCAGGTTTCTTGCCTTGCCTATCGCTCAGACCATAAGTCAGCAATGACTTGGGGGGTGAAATGCGGAATTGATTCAGGGTTCACAAAGGGATTACTTATGTTCCTCTCATTGTGCCTTTGAGGACAGAATCATGGAAAAATGAGTCGTCAAATATTCATACTAACTTCTGTACTTACAATAGATGTCCTACAAAGCCTAGTGCTTTATTTTTAAAGTTTCAAGCATTTGTCCTTGCTCAAATTGAGTATAGATGCAAAGTTGCACTCACTTGAACACATCCCACTAAAGTAGGAAGAATTATATCTTAGGGTCTGACCATTAAAACGTTTTCTATAAAAACAGACACTCTACAGTATCTTAGTTCATAATAACTCTTAGTTTTAAGTAAAAACCATCTCCCAAGACTCTTGTTCTGCATCAAGATTCACTACTAAGATGTTTTCTTCCCTAAGTTTATATGATATGTAATGAGTAAGTAGTAATCATAATGATAACAATTAACCACATTGAGTCAGATAATTCAAATAAGAGGAAATTAATGAAACTTACCAACATTAGCTGATTGAAAGGTAGTCCATCCATCAACAACATTCCAATATGATATGTAATGAGTAAGTAGTAATCGTTGCATAATGCAGGAAACAAAGGCGGCTTGGAAAAGATAAGGCAATTAGGTTATTTGTTAAAGCAAAAGTAGTTATCCGTTATCCAATAGAACGATTATTTGGATTTTCTATCAAGTTCAGGCATATTCATCCTTGATTGTTTCAAATTTGAGTTATCATTTTTATACATTTATCTCTTTTTTTATTTTACTTCATTTTTTCATTTCACTTTGATATGTAAAAATATGATAGGGATTTAATGGCCACGTTGGACAAAAGCTGGATGGATATTGGGAATCGTTTAGATCCCAACTATATAAGAGGAGTGGAAACATTTCTTAATTTTGCGTTTCAGCACACAAAATATGGGAACCTCATATATTGCCCATGTAGAAAGTGTTTCAATGGTCGTCTAAAGACAAGGGATGAAGTTAGAGAAGATTTGATCATAAGCGGCATACTTCGTGGTTACACATATTGGGACTTTCATGGTGAAGATAGACATGCTACCACAGGCAGTGATGATGACGAGTTAGAGCTTGATAATGAGGTTGAATGTGATGAAATATACGAGTTGATAGCGGATACTTTTCTAGAGTTTAATCATGAGAATGTCAGAAATCAAAGATATGAAACAGAGACTACTAGTAGTACAGGACCACAAAATGAGGCTGAAAGAATTTTGAGGGTCATTCAAAATGCCAAGACTAGCATATATCCTGGGTGCGACATTTCTTTATTGTCTTTCATCTTAAAACTTTTACATATTAAATGTGTTGGGGGAATGAGTAACAAAGCCTTTACCTACCCAAGTGGAACAGCAACAGCTATGTTGATAGATAGCTTTCATACACATTCTGGTGCTGAGCTTGCTAGGTAAGTAGAACTCAAATCATTTCTTTTGCTCATGTTCAATGTTTTCACTTTTTATAGATGACTTTTTGGGGATTGGCCATTCGTGGAACTATCTTGTTTTATGTTTTGGTCATCAATGTTGAACATGCCAATGCTTGTACCTGCCGATATTTCTGAAACCACTATGACAGTTAACAGAATACATGTGAAAATTTCATTTTGATTAGATAGTGTTGTTGAGAACTTGATCCTTAATGATTATAATATCAATTATAAGTGGTTCTTTAGCGGCATTGGGGATTCTTGCGGCTTTGATAAATTTCCCAGCTTTGGTTTATTAGCATTTAAGAATACATGAGATGTTGTTGCCTCTTTTTATCTTACATCCTTGTTTTCTTCAGCATCAACTCTAGGTACTTATATATGCTAGTAACATA